>WAAG01084974.1:0-47429 GCA_013390105.1 Tichodroma muraria | reverse complement strand
AGGAGGCGGGCACAAGCTGTGACTGGCAGCGGGATCCCACCCCATCCCGTCCCGCCCCGCCTCCAGAGCCAGGGCGCAGAGCGCGGGGCAGGGAGCCTTTATTGACAGGAAAGCTGCGCAGGGGACAGAGAGGGAGACAAAGGGGCCGGGGTTTCCCCGTCAGTCAGTTCTTCAGCTCCCCCAGGCGGAGCCTGGCAAAGTCCGTGGCCAGTTTCAGAGCTTCCTGCAGGCAGCCCACGTTCTTGCCTGTTGCCTGTGCAGAGATATCCTTTCCACCGCCTTTGCCGTCCATCAAGCCAGACACTTCCTGCACCCACTGGCTGGCCTTCAGGCCCTTATTTGCAGTCTCCTAGGCAGGAAAAGAAACCCAGCGGTCAGCACTGAACAGCAATCGCCCCGCGCCGTGCCTACCACCCCATTAAGTCCTGACTCTTCCCCTTCCCTGTCTGCAGAGCATAACCCATCTTCCCTCACTTCTGCGGCCTGACAACAAGCCCAAGCACAAAGGCTGTGACTCTTGCCAAACCCCAATCAGTTCTGTCTATGTAATGTTATACAGTTCCTGCCTAGAGGCTGCAGCTCCACAGAGGCTCAGGGAGAGGCAACCATGCAGTCTTAGCATTACCTGGGGTACTTGACACAGGCAGGTGATCCTGCCAGCTTCGTTATCCACAGCAAAGAGCATAGCAGCAGTCTGGGGGGAATTAGTCTTGAAGAGCTTCAGAGATTCATTCAGGGCCTGTAAGAGGACAAAATCGTTGCATGACTGCCTCCCTGAGCTTGCACCCAGCCCAGCTCCAGCCCCAAGAGCAACCACAGAGACCTCAGGGATCAGGAATTTTATAGGGATATATATATACAGATAGATAGATAGATAGGGATTTTGCTGGGCTCCCTATCTACCACCATGTCTGGAAACTCAGCAAGTGGTCAAAACCCCACCAACCCTATAAACCCATGTGCTAGTCCAGGAGGTGGGACACAAGAGATTAACCCAGTGGTCCCTCCCCCTTCTCAGGAATGGCAGGTGGCAAGAGGGACAACTCTGTAGCACTGAACCACCTCCCCAAGTGATGAAAGACCACCCAGCTGCTCCTCAGGTACAAGGGAGGTTGCCGGGGACAGATCAGACTTTCCTGTACCTTTGCTGAGGCTCCATTTTCCATTTCCATGATGACCCACGGCTGGTTAGGGTGATTCTCAATAACTTGCCTGGTCTTCTCCAGTACCTGAGGACAACAGTGGTCAGCCACTAGACCACCTACACTGTGTATGAACACAAGAACCACCTGGGTAAAGCAGGGACAGAGGCCCTCAAGGTGCCCAAACACACCCAGAGCCCAAACTGGAGCAGCCTCACACTTGTGAAGCCAGGAGGAATATATTCTGACAGGCAGGTATGTGGCCTACAAGACAGCATGTCATGCATGATTCCTCCTCCAGAAAACTCCAGTGGGATCCAGGAGGAAGCCTGCACCCAGGGGCACTGTTAGGGCAGGAACAGGATGCCATGCTTCAACCCAGCCACGGAGGTAATTCTGCTTCAGGAGGCAGCAGGAGAAGCTGGAAGGCTGAAGAGTGTGAGGGGCATTCCCACACAACAATCCTCTTCCATCCTGGACATGAACAGCTCCCAAAGGAGCACCCCACAGCCCTCCCACACTGTCCTTTATTCCCGCCCAGGGCTCACTCTTTTCTGGATGTCAGCTTTGCTTGCTCGGTCCAGGTCATCCATGACTTTCTTCAGTGCTTTAACAGCCTCTCTCAGTTCATCTTTCTGCCACTGTGGGATAACAGCAGTGGCAAGTGTCTGCAGAAGAGGAGCAGGCAGAGAAGGTTAAAGGTGTCAGCAATCATGGCAGGAGATGCAGCACCTCATGAACTCTGCCTCAACTGGCAGAGCCCAGTAAGCTCCACTCTTCTCCAAGTGTCAATGACCTGAGACAACAGGTGCTGACTGCAGCACCCATGGGATGCAGGGCTGCTGGACAAGAGCAGGAAGGTGAACTCAGGCCTCATGAGTACCACCCAGTTCTGGCAATCAAGGTCCCATTCACTTTAGGGAGGCAAGGCACTGCTATCATCCTCACCTCACTGAGATCCGTGATCTCCTTCTGCACATCCTTGTTGGGAGCTGTCTGGACCTTCACCTTGGCCTCCAGGGCTGACAGCAGTTTCCTGAGGCTGTCAACTTTCCTGAGGGCCTAGGAGAACACAATCTGAGTTAAACCAAGATGGAAGATCGAGCAGGCTGGGCTTTTGGTCATCCCAGAGTGCAAAGAGGTGAGGAATGCTGGAATGCCCTAGGATGGAGCTTAGTAACTCTTAGGAAGCCACAGGGACAAAGCAGGCAGCACCTGACCAGAACCAGTGTGTGATGCTGGCACATGGGCCCCAGATCTCTTTTCTTTGCCAGGATTGCCAGGATTGCCAAGATCCCCCCAAAAGAGAAATCATCTCCCTCATGAAACCCCTTTCTCCCATTTTAGGGAGCACCAGTCCACATCTCAGTCATTGCGTCCTGCAGCAAAAAACTGGATTCTCAAACTTCACCACTGCTGGCCCTGCCAGCTGCTGAGAGCTCTACATCGGCAGCCACTCTGAAAAGCAACCTGAGCTAACCCTGGAGCCATTCCACACACCCACCCAGGTTTCTCTGCCGCAACACCTGCAGCTGAGACTTCCCTCTCTCTTCCCTGCTCAGCAGCCAGGGTCTCCAGCACAGTGTTTGACAACAGGAGCATCCTTTTCCGTAAGTCCCTCAGATGATATTGTGCAAATTTGAACAAAAGGAACTTTGGTACAGGGTTAATAAGTGGAATTTCACAGAGGCTCTCTCCTGCCTACCCTTACCTTCCGAGCTTCAGCCCCGGTGACTGCAACTATCCTCCGAATGCCTTTAGCAATTGCTTCTTCTGAAACAATCACAAAGGGGCCAGCATGGCTGGAGTTCTGCAAGTGCCTTTGGAAAGAACCCAGACAGACCCACAAGAGAGAGTTAGAAGTCCATCTCTCATCTCAGCATAAATCATCACAGAAATAAGACAACCATCCTGCCAGGAAAATGCAGCAGTGTGGGGACAGGCAGAAAAAAACACCTGTGCTAAAAGGAAATGAGCAAGGAAAGGGTGGCAAGACCTGTGCTCCCAGCACTGCCAGGCACCCTGTGTGAGGGCAGGGGCAATACAGGCAGTTTCCTGCCTGCAAAAGGTAATTTTAAAGACTGATTGACTCAAGACTGGGAATGCAAAGGCACATCATCACCACCACCTCCATCTCTGCCCTGGTTCTGCCCAGTGTACGCTCGTAGCACTCCAAGGAGCTTGAGCTCCACAGAAACTCCTTTTCAGCCACCCTGCCACCTTCCCTGGCCTCTCCAGGTACTCACGTCCCTCCGCAGAACTCAATAGAGGTGATGGAGCCCCCAGGCCCAGAGGGGTCAGCCAGCAGGTCCTCCACAGGGATGCCAATGGAGACCACACGGACAGGATCGGGGTAGGTCTCGTCAAAAACTGCCCGAAGTCCTTGGATAGCTTTGGCTGCTGCAAGAGGGCAGTCCTTGGCATACACAGTCTGCAGAAGACAGCAAAGGGATGCAGGTAAGAGCCAGTCCTGTCAGTTGTGACTGAGGGCCCACGTTCCCAGGAAACTCCTTCCTCTGGAAGATCCTAGAAATGAAACCTTGTGTCTTACCTGAGCTGGGGTTTGTTGAGCTGCTAGAATCACAAAGTTATTAAAAGATGTCTCATCTTCAAAACTCCTAATACCACCTGCTCACACTCCCTGTGTGCTATGGCACATGCAAATAGTTCCAAGCACAGATTCCAGGGTCCTTTGGGGTCAGCTCTGACACTTGGCACCAGATAGAGCAACTCTCCTGCCACTGGGAACACGTCACTGGGTTGTCTGGGTGTATGCTGTAAATCCAGCCAGGCCTGCAAAACTACTCCGCCAAATTTCCTGGTTCTTGTAGCTGACGTGACACTACAGCAGCCATGGGAACACTCTAACCCTAGAGAGGGCTTGAAACCAATGAACAGAGCAATCCATACGGGGCTTTCTCACTCAAAACCCTCTAAGGTGATGGCAATCTGTGCACAGAACTGCACCAGCAGCTCAGAATCCTCCTGTGCACACCCAACTCCCAGCATCCCAGATCATCCAAAACCTGGACCCAAGGTATACGGGTCAGCCATACCCACCTTTGACTCCTCGATCATCTGGTTGGCAATCCCTTCAACTTTCTTGATTTCCTGGGTGGACAGGGCTCCCTTGGCCGTGAAGTCGAAGCGCAGCCTGTCCGGTGCCACCAGGGAGCCCCTCTGGTCAGCCTCCCCCAGCACCGAGCGCAGGGCGAAGTTGAGGATGTGGGTGGCCGTGTGGTTGCTCATGACTGGCCTCCGCCTGGCCTGAGGGAGGAAGCCACTGTTACATGTAGGAGGCTCCCACATGCTGGAGCCACAACCACCAGGAGGTTAATGCCCTGCTCCAACAGAATCCTAAACCAGCTCAGGACACAGCTGATCAGAACAACTGATCACACTTGCTGCCTTGGAGCTTCAGCTACGGGAACAGGTGTTCCCCACCAAATATGTGCGTGGCTTTTTTCCTAGGAGTTCCCTTGCTGGGCCTGTGTGGAGAGAGACCAAGGACAGACCAGGACATAGATAACTAATCTTTGTTTCTCAGCAGGGAAAAGCACTCCAAGATGGAAGCCTTCCCTCTTCCTCTAATGTCTGGAGTGGGGAAGACAGTCCAGGCTCTCTGCTGATGCCCCCATGCAGTGGAGCACCACACACGTTCTCCCTGCAAGTCATGACCCAAAATGTGTTTCTGCCTGTGATCAGCAAACCCAGCAAAAGTGGCTCTGAGCTAGCTGGACATTATCTGCCTCATGGTAGGAGAAAGCCAGGTGTGAATCAGGAGAGGAGTCAGCCAGCCACTGCTTGGAGAGCAGTGTGCTGCAGGGAGAGCAGGACCCAAACATCAGGCCCCCAGAGTAGCACCGATGAAAATAAACAAGACAAAATCCAAAGAAAAGAGACAAGACCATGTGTTACACCATGTTTTAACTCACCTCATCAATAGTCAGGTGGACCTGATCTCCTACTTTCAAGCTCCCATAGAGAGTTCCTATGTGCAGCACATAACCTCCCCGGACCTGGACATTCTTCACAGTGAATTCTGTTTTCTGTACAAAGAGGGAAATGCCCCATATGAGCAGGGTGAGAGGCCAAGGGGAGACATCATTCAGCCAGAGATCTGAGCTGCAGCTGGGAAGGTCCCAGCTGAGAGCCAGAGTGGTGTGTGTGCTGGAGAAAGTTGAGTACCCCCAGGCACAGCACACAGCAAAGCAGAGAAGCAAATAAAGTTGGGGCACAGTTATGGGGCACAGAAAGAGCTCCCCACCTTGGACTGAGAGCACTGCCCTTGGGCTTAGCAACCCCACCACCACCACCACCAGAGGCGCCCACATTCTGGTGAAAGCAGCACAGAACTGAGCTCCTCAAGGAGCAAGGTGAACAAAACTCCAGCACATCCATGCCATGCACCCCCAGAAAGGAACCCTGTGCAATGTGTGACACCTAACATGGACGGGAAATTGCTGGAGCTTGCTTCTCCCCTCTGCCCAGGCCCCGAGTCAGACTGTGTTTAGCAAAAGGCTCTCAGGCCAACTCACATCCTCCCTGCTGTCATCATCCTTGACCATGTAGCCCTGGTCATAGATCTGCCCACCCTGCTCGGCGTAGAAGCAGGTCCGGTCCAGCACTATCCCACATTCCTGGCCAGTGGACACCTCCTCCACAAACTTCTTCTCCCTGCGGATGGCTTTCACTGTGGCCACGAGGCTCCCGAAATCTGCCACCAGGATGACAGGCAGTGTCAGTAAAACAGGAAAACCTTGCAGACACCACATGGGAGCAGAATGTCATAGCAACACCTTCCAGTTATTGCAGGAGCTCATGGCAGCTAATACATTTGCAGGGGATAAGGAGAGAGGAGTGAGGCAACAGTTAGCTGGAAATTTCATTTAGTGCCTCCAAGGGTGGGACTGTCACTGCCTTCCACACCTATGCGGCAGAAGTCAGCAGCACACATGGCTATGAGCCTGCAGCCTCCTTAATCTCCATCAAATCAAAAAACTAGCAGGAAGAGCCAGAGCAAGCAAGCCAAGGACCCTCTAACAGGCCAAGGAGAAACTGCAGTCTCCTGCAGCACTGGCAAAGGAGCAGCTGAGAAACACCAGCATAGGAGTGTGGAGACATAAAGCTGCAGGACAAGAATTCCCTTAATTTGGCAACAGCAGTACAGTAGCCCCTGAACAGTCTGTTGTCTTCCTCTGCTCAATTAGTAACAAGCAGGCTATTCACCTGCACAGCCTTCCATTCCCAACTCCATGTCCCAGGAAAGGGGAGCCCAGAGGTACATGCTAGGGAAGGTTTAGTAGCAGAACATGATTGCGAGAAGGATTTTTCATACCATAGGTACCGCTCGGATCTGAAGCATAGCTGTATTTTGGTGAGTCATCTGTCACCTCCAGCCCTTGGGCTCTTAGCTCTTCAATGGCATAGATGTCCAGCATGAGGAGATCCTCCCCTCCAGCACCCTTGCCCTGGGATTTGAGCTGCCAATGAACAAGGTTTGAGAAATGACCTGACAAATACCAATTTAAGAAACACCAATGCATGCCAGCCTAGTTGCACATCTCACTCACATCCCTCAGCACTCCCTGATTCAGAGCTCTGCCCTGGGAAGCTGCAGCCCCTGGAGTGTGCCAATTTTTCTGGCTTCAGAGCAGCCAGTTCCAGCATGCAGACCAAGTGGGCCTGAGCCCAGTAAGGACAAGGCAAGTACCCGGCTGGTCAATGCCACTCCCTGCTGCTGCAGCAAACATACTGGGAAATGCACCCAATGTGCAGGCCCACCTGGATACTGATCCTTGGACAGGGAATAACTTCCCTAACCAGAACAGGACAGCAGAGGTGCTCCCAGAACTCTCTATCTCTGTCTGAAGGCTGAACTGAGCTCAAGGTCCCAGGCTTTGCTAGTGAGCAAAACCAACCCCAGCTGTACAGAAAAGACACGTCCCACAGCAACTGCAGTTGTGGAAAAAACGGGTTTTTTCCACAGGACAAACCATGTGGCATATGGAGTGTGAGCAGACTCAGTGAGAAAGGAGCAAGTCATGACTGCAAACTGCAAGGAAGGCGATTCTACCTGCCCACGCATAAACTAGCTTCCCCTGGAGCTGTTACCCACCTGAGCATTTTTCCGCTCTTCTTCAAAGCCCTCCATGTCTACAACAAGGCCCTTCTCCTCTGCAATCAGCCCAGTGAGATCCGCAGGGAAACCATAGGTGTCGTACAGCAGCCAGGCAGTGTCACCTGCAGAGAAAAGGCAATGCAGTCACCTCTCATGTTCCATGGGACACTGCTCCCTTGCCTGCTCCCCCACTGGCTCTGAGCTATGGCAGGACAGTGAACAAGTTGTAGAACACGAACATCCAAAAGGCTTCCTTCTGACAGCACAGAGATGTGTGTCTGGGCAGCTTAGAAACCTGAGCAAGGCCAAAGGAGAGACGGGTGGTTCAGCTCTAAGAGATGTCTTCTGACTCCAACTTTGTCCCACCACCACCTTCCACCACCTCTAATTTTCCCACCTCTTCCCTTCCCCCAACTTTCCTAAGCCCTTACGTGATCCCGGATAATAAATGCCTTTTGCTGCATCCAGACAGAAGCCACAGGCTTACCAGGAATGACTTTACTGTCCCCAAGGCTCTGGATCTTCCTGTCCAGGATGCGACGGCCTCTGCTCAGTGTTTTCAGGAACTGATCCTCTTCTTCATTGATAATGTCCTTTACCATATCTGGGTCCTTCTTCAGCTCAGGAAAGGCATCTCCCTGCAGACCCAAGAGGAGGAGCCCTTCAACATGGAGATCTGCACACCTCAGCAGAGGAAATCTTCAGCAGATACAGTGGAATAGGAGAACTTACCAGTGACTGTACCACCACATCAACCAGGGTAGCAAAGAAACCCTTGGGGGCATTGAGCTTCTCGTGGGAGTAGCGCACAGCCCGTCGGAGAATCCGCCTCAGCACATACCTAGGGAAGAGCAGAGCCCCCCCTGCAAATGTTACACATCTGAATTGTTCTCAGGGGCTCCACCAGCATCCACCTACCAGCACCCTCTCCCATGACCAAGAGCACAGGGTTTTCTCCTCTTGTTTTCCATCAAGCAGCTGCTCATGGCAGCAGCAAGGCACAGGTGAGGTGCTAGGCCCCAGCTCTATGACCCCCATTCACTGTGTGCTTATGGAGTCCACTGGCACCTGCAGCACAGCCCCCGAGCCCAAAATTCCTTGCTTTTTCAACAGCAACGCTGCACCAAGCCGGGCTTTGTGCCTGTCTGCCCACAGTCTGGGGGCTGACACAGCAGCAATGGTGCTCACAAGAACCTTCAGACTAGTACATCATGGCCTTTTGGGTGACCCTTACTACCGCGACTCAAATATCCCAAGCAAACACTCTGCTACCCACTGCTTTAATGATGAATCCAAAGAGATCCCAGAGCCTTGAGGGAAACCATGTGGAACAGAATGGGAGTGGTGACAATGCAGCAGCTCCTTCTTACCCTCTGCCAGTGTTGTCGGGCCTGCCCCCGTCCGAGAGGGCCAGGGTGATGGTCCGTGCATGGTCAGCCAGCACACGGTAGGCCATGTCTATTCCATCAGCATCCTCGGCCCCAACCTGCCCCAGGTACGGCCTGGCACCTGTGCCCTTTGCAGAGGAGAAGGCAGTGGGCAGAGGGTACAGTTACTGACAGTGGCACCATGGCAGAAGTACAGGGAAGGGCCTCAGAAGCCAAGCCCACCCCACACCCATAGAGGAGAATATTGAGGCAACTCAGTGGACCTAGGGAAGGCACAAAGCTGTGGGCTCCACATGGTCCCACAGCCCACATTTCAGTGGCTGAAAGCTCTCCAGAGCAGAGGGAAGAAAATCCAATTTATCCCATCACTGAGAGCCCAAGAGAGAGGAAGGGGGATAGAGTACAGGGAAATCATCTGTTTTGCACATTGTCTCAAGGACTCCAACCTGGCATAACCTGCCCAGACAAGAAACCTTTCAAATTCTGTCCCACAGGAGATGCTCCCAGCTTTCCTCTTTTAGGATGGTTTTATCCATACCCTAGGGAAAGGTACTGCTGTAAGTCTGTACTGCTTGCATGTGGTGCAAACCTCCCCCCACAGGCACAGTCCCTCCAGCCAGGCTCCCAGCACATGGCAGGAAGGCAGACAAGGACACAGGGGCTGTGTCTAGCCAGTGGATGTAACACCGAAAAAAGGCAGCTCTCCAATTCCAATTCTGGAGCTTGGCACCTCATTCCTTAGAGGTAGCAGGAGCCTGGGCTCTTCTCCTTGCATTTTATCCAGCATGATCTACAGGCAGGAAGCTCTGCCTCCTCCACAGAAGAAAAAAAAGGCTTGGACCTGCACACAGAACTCACAGCATGGGTTACGTGGTCCCCACCCAGGACAATGCAGCAAAAGCATACAGGTTCTGCAAGTGACTGTCGTGGTTTATGGCAAAGCACTTCTGGCTAAGGGAATTTTCTACAGATCAGCATGTTCCAAGCGTGAGACTGAAGGACAAATTGATTCTGGGTTAGCAGTACCACGTGCTCTCTAGAACGTGGTTAAAAGATGGCACTTGGCCATGTTGGACAACAGAGCATTTCCCACTGGTAGAGGACCAAGGAGTATCTATCACGACAGTTCAAAGAAACCGGGAAAGCTGCACCACTCACTGTCCAGTTTTCCTCCAGAAACATGTCCCAGGGCAGCAATTACTGTGCCAGCCTGGGTTCCTACCCTCAGCAGGTACAAACGTGTGGGGCTCACAGCAGCTGGGAAAGCAGAGACTACCCTGTCCAACCAGTCCCACACATCTCCCCAAAAATTTAGGGAATGAACGAAGAAATGTCAGGCTTCAGTTCATACCTTTTGGATGGCTTCAAAGTAAGGAAGGAAAAGGTCAGTGTCATAGTTGGACATCTTGTTCTGCAGCACAGAGACCAGCCTCTCCAGGCCCATCCCAGTATCAATACTTTTCTTAGGAAGGGGTTTCAGTGTCCCGTCAGCTTCCCTGCCAAAGAAAGGTGAGATGTTATGGATGAAGGCTCTGCAGGAGGAACCCCATTTCTCTCTTCATCTCCATAAGGTTTTGTTCCATCACATTTGTGACACAGGCCCATATAAAAGCCACACAAAGGACAACTTTGATAAAATATAGTTAACAAGACCCTCAGCAACAATTTAGACCCAGAGCAGACAACAGCTTATTCCCTAGTGAACTCCTGGCACATAAACAGAGAAAATATTCTGTTTGTCCCAAAAGCTGCGTGACCAACCCCTTCTGTACCAGTGGGTAAGGAGACAGAGCATCACAGAGTGCTCAGCTGCTGGATAACTGGGAATGGCGAGCAAGCCACAGGCAGTTGAAAAACCACACAGCCCAAGCAACATCCCAGACTGAGCTGGAGCAACCTGGCTCACCTGGAAGCTGGAAGCAGGTCTGGCTCACCTATTGAACTGTATGAACACCAGGTTCCAGATCTCCAGGACATTGGGGTCATCCTGATTGACCAGGTGTGAAGCATCTCTGTCCCCAATCCGGTCATAGTGGATCTCGCTGCAAGGGCCACAGGGGCCGGTGTCTCCCATTTCCCAGAAATTATCCTTCATACTGCCAGGCAGAATCCTGCCCTCAGCCAGCCTGTAAAAAAGAAATTTACTGAACAACAGAGACTAACTAAAAGAATTCCCCAAACTAAAGGCTATGCCAGAGAAACCACAGCTCACTAATTCCCTAGATGTGGTGATGAATTCTTAGTATCTTGAGACAAATCAATCCAAGAGCCTAATGCTCAGGATCCCTGCTGAGGGGATCAAGTGAACACTGGCACCTGGCAGTCATCCCAGGTGGAGACAGAGACGTACACAACACCTCAGTAAAGCTATCAGCAAGAAGACACTGATGGGATGAAGAACATCTCCTATGAGAAAAGGCTGAGAAAATTTGGATTGTTCAGCATGGAGAAGAGAAGGCTCTGGGATTACCTTGTTGTAGCCTTTCAGTACCTAAATGGGGCAACAAGAAATCTGGAGAGGAACTGTTTAGAAGGGCATGGAGCAATAGGAAAAGGGCTTTAAACTAACAGAGGGCAGATGCATATTATATATTATGAATAAATTCTTCACTGTAAGCATGGTGAGACAGTGGAACAGGCTGCCCAGAGAAGTTGTGTCTGCCCCATCCCTGGAAGTATTCAAGGCCAGGTTGGACAGGGCTTGGAACAAGATGAGTTGTAAGGTTCCTTCCAACCCAAAGTAGTCCAACCCAACTATTCTACAGTTCTATGATTCCATGATCTTTTCAAATGCTGTCAGTGGCAGCACACTGGGCAGGACATCCCATCCATCTGACCAAGCTTAAGGACTCTTAAGCTTACACAAGAGATTTTGAAACCAGAGCTTTCAGTATCTTCTATCTAATATCACTACTTCCCTTTGGTTTGGAAGTTCCACCACCCTGCAAATGTTATTTGTGACACTTCAATTATGTTAGTCTACTGTTATATGTGTTCTGCCACAAAACACAGGCCATCATTGAGTCACAGAAACATTTAGGCTGGAAAAGACCTTTCAGATCACCAAGTCCAACCATTACTCCAATACTACCAAACTCACCACTAAACCATGCCCCAAAGTGCCACAGCTACACAGCTTTAAAATCCTCCAGGAATGGTGACTCCATCACTGCTCTGAGTAGCCTGTTCTGTCTGCTTCTGTGAAGAATTTTTTCCTAATATCCAAGCCAAATAAATTACTGCTGCTCATCAAAACATGCACCTTCCTCAGTGAAAGACCTTACCCCAAATCCAACCAGATCTGCTTGCACTCTAGGTCTGGTTGCAGTCCTGCAGCCTCGTTTCCACCAAAGTAAGTGACGTAGAGTCTTTCAGCAGGGATGCCAAACTCCTTGGTGAGAAGTTCCAGGGCCAGTTTGCAAGCAAGTTCCTGCAGAAGGAAACATGAGGTCAGCAAGCAAACACAAAGCTTCTCTTCAACATCCAAAGTATTGGCCACTGTAGGTATCAGCAGCCAAAACCCTTCTGACTTCTGACAAGAAAAATTAATACATGCAGTGAAGAAGGCACAAGAAACATCTCATATGACTGTCTTGATGCAGCCCAGTTAACTCCTAGCATGTTCACTGCCTCCAAAAAGCCTTTTAATTCTGACTTTGAATACTATACTAGCAAGAAGCTTGGGAAAAGAAATCATTACTGTATGAACACTCTTGTTTGAAGGTCAGTCATATCTGCACAGCATGTTAGTCCCCACACCTCCAGGACCGCTACAAAAATCTCTGCCTGAAAACTCCAAACTAGCAGAGTTAATTAGCTTTGTAAACCTTAAGTAATTAATCTCAAATCATTTCGCAGGGTTGGGGCAGCTTCCAAGCTCATTTATTCCAAAGAAGCCACATGCACCTCTGTGCCAACATATTCTCTTTCCTCTTGGCAACTGCTCTGCTGAGTTTACAGAGATGTGTAAATCTGAGCAAGAGATTCAGAGCTGCCCCCAGACTGTTTTACCTTGAAATAATCCCCAAAGGACCAGGATCCCAACATCTCAAAGAAGGTGTGGTGGTACACATCTTTCCCCACGTCATCCAGGTCGTTGTGCTTGCCCCCTGCTCGGATGCACTTCTGAGTGTTGGTGGCTCTGCTCAGTTTAGCGAGCGGGTGTGAGGGGTCAATGGTATTGAGGAAGATGGGTTTGAACTGCGAGGATAGAAAAAAGGGCAAGTGAACTGCTAGAAAAGATGAGAAACTGAGAAAAGCACTCAGAACCTGTTCTCAAATGTTGCAAGCAACAGCAAGGCAGTAAGTACCATGATATCACTAGTCTGAACATACCCGAAGCACCTCTCAGGAACAAATCTGCTGCTCCTGTCCATGAGGAGGCTGTCTAGAATTTAGTGCTCACACACACAGGTGTTCCTAGAGCCCACCAAACCCCAGGCCTTCCAAAGGGACTGAAAACTGTCAGATTCACAGCTGCCAAAAAATAAAAAACTGGGTGCTGATCTGCAGCAGAGCCCTTGCAGCATCCCAGTCTCAACTGTTCTTCAAAGATACCATTAGTCATTTGTGACAGGGGTGCTGTGGTACCAAGGGTCAAGGAAACGAGACTGGCAGAGCTCTCACCATAGGAACCTCTTCCAGTGCTCCTGCCAATTTTGTGAGAGCACAGAGGACTCCAGGGGACACACCAACCATCTCTATGCGACCAGAAGGAAGGTGTGGAAAACAATAATTTTCCCAACAGCTCTCCAAACAGCTTCACAAGTTCCAACAGGATATGTTCATAGGACTGCAGTGCCAGGGTGGGAATCCTACCTGATTCATACCAGCATTGGCAAAGAGCAGTGTGGGGTCATCCAGGGGGATTGTAGAAGACGAGTGCACATAGGTGTGCTTGTTTTCCCTGAAGAAGTCAATGAACCGTTGCCGGATCTGGCTGGCAGTGAGCGGGGTCTCCATCTGGAAACTGGAAGTTGCCACTGTCCAAAGGAAGTGGCAGGGAAGTGGCAAAACCTCAGTGCAGTCTGAACAAACGACAACAAACAATGCTCTGATGTGTTGTCAGCTCAAGGTGAACATCAGGATCATTGTCTCCAACTCCTGAAAGGGTCTCCCCATATTGTTAACTCCCAAGTTCAAAGATCAATCTGCCCCAAATAGTGATGTCTCAACCTGAAATTTCTTCCCCAAACTCCCTGGTTTCTGGGAGTTTGGAGAAGAAACTTGTTCTTTGAAAACATGTAGCTATAAAATATCAAATTCACATGGATACTAAACTTAGTAGGTTGTGTTTGCCTTGCTGGGGACAGAGGGACTGCCAAGTCACCAAAACATTCAAGGTGATTAAATGCAGAGTGAGGATACCTCATTACAGCCTTCCAGTATTTAAGGGGGCTTATAAAAACAACAAACAACTTTTTACATAGGCAGATAATGATATGACAAGGGGGAACAGTTTTAAACTGGAAAATGAGAGATTTAGGTTAGATATTAGGAAAAATTTCTTCCCTGCATGGGTGATGAAGACCTGGCACAGGTTGCCAAGAGAAGATGCGGTTTCCCCATCCCTGGAAGTGTTCAAGACTAGGATGGATGGGGCTTGGAGCAGCATTGTGTAGTGGAAGGTGTCCCTGCCTATGGCAGGGGTGTTAGAACCAGGTGGGCTTTAAGGTACCTTCCAATCCAAACCATTCTGTGATTCAAATGACTAAACCATAGAACAGCCAAGTTTGAAAATGACCCCTGAATACAACCTTGTCCACCCTCCCTGCTCAAAGGCGAGCCAGCTCCAGGGATGCCTGGAAGCCTTCTTTGAGGGGACCCACACCCCCACATGCACACCAGAGGCAAGTGACAGCCTGGAGGGCAGCACCACCCGTGTCCTAGGGGTACACAGGGCTGTCTCTGACAGCTCAGCGCAATGCGGATCCGTGGAGGGAGGCGAGATCCCAGCAGCCTGCTGCGGCGCGGAGAGACGGGAATTCCCCATAGGAGCAAGGCCTGGGAGTATTCACAGCGCTGAATCAATTAGGCTGGAAAAGTCCCTCTGAGATCATCGAGTCCAGCCTCGATGCTGCAGGAGGGAAGGACCCGAGGTGGGGAGAACCAGGCACAGCGGCGGCCTCAGGGCCTATCAGAGCCTATGTCCAGACACACCCGCTCTCCAATGCCCCAGGAGGGGTGAGAGCACAGCGGTGTCCGGCAGCGCCGCCGGCCGCCCGGCATCCCCCCGCGGGCCCGCATGGGGCGCGACGAGCGCACCGCCACCGCCACCGTCCTCTCTGCCTTCTCCGCGCCCCTCTCCCCTATTCCCGCGGGTCCCGGCTGGGCCATGGAAGCCAAGCCCAGCGGCCGGGCCTCCCCAGGCCCCTCGGGCCGTACCTGCGCGACCACCGCCGCCCCTCGCTCCGCTCCTCCGGCCGCGCCGCAGCGGCCGCTCCGCCCCGCCCCTCCGCCGGGTGCCACCTCCCATTGGTTGCGGGGACTGTCACTCTTCCGCCAGCCCCACCCGTCCGCGCGGCGCCCCGCCCCCGGCTGATGCAATGGCGGGACACGGCAGCCACGTGACGCGGGCGGGCTGAAGCCTCACGGGGTGCCGCCATTTTAGGGGTGCCCGCCCTGCAGGCACAGGGATGTTGCCCCAAAAATCCGGTTCGTTCGCTGGTGTGCAACGAGTTTATAACGCCACACTCGAGTGAGACCTTGCTTGTTTCAGAGCTGCCCCAGCCTGGGTGCGCAGTGGTATTCCACAGGTCCAGAGCACCCCACTGGACTTTCCATGCTGTTACTTATACACAGAAATTCAGGGTTAGTAACTTCTCAAGCACAGCCCTTCTGTTAGGATTGACTAGCGCCTTCCGTACAAAGCATGTAATCCCAGCTAACTTCTACTCATGCTAAGGGGAAGGGTCTTCACGTGGGGAGGGTCTATTTGATCTGTAGGTGTGATTTTTAGTGTCACAACGAAAATAGTTTAGCTCTAAAATACACGGACCTGAAGTATTTTGCCAAGTTAGCAATCCCTAAATCTCATTAGTTCCAGAATGTCCTTGAGTGAGGGATGCTGGCTGCTGCCTCTTCCACTGATTAGGTCGCCTTTCCTGCTGATTAGACTTGCAAGTATACTGAGGTCTTACATCAAAGAACGGCCTGACTTAAGATAATACTGACTTGACACATTCCACATTTTGCAACAATGATGCTGCCTGCTCCTGTGGAGGGAGCAGGGAGCCGTGGGGCTCAGCCAGGAAGGCACCCTAGCAAAGCTGCCTGGGGAGTGCTGAGCTGGGGGTGCTGGAGTGGCGACCACAGCCCTGCTGGGGGATCTAATGTCTACAGGGTCTTTGCAGGGGTCTGCGGGGTCAAGGTCAAGGCTTTGGGATGCAGGAGGGGTCATGGCATGGCTTCAGTCATGGAGCTCACGGGAAAGGCCTTGTGGACCCAGGCCAAGGGACACAGCATTTACACAGGGGAGGTGCTGCACCAACAAAAAAATCCCTCTGAGGACAATCAAGCATTGAAAGGGGGTCTGGGAAGTCTGCAGGGTCCCTGGAGGGTTTTGAGGTCAGGTTCAAGCCCTAGGCAACCCCCTCTGAAGTCAACGCTGATCCTGTTCCTCCTGATGGGCCTCGGAGTAGAGTTCTCTCAGTTCCTCTCTAACCTGGGCCGTTACCAGGTGCCTCTATAGCATTGGGATTTTGTAGCCTGGTCTCATCTCTTCCCTGGTGCATACTTTCTGGCCATGGACTGTGATTCTGGAGCCATTATTGTGCCTGTGCTGCTATCCTTGGCTGCCATCAGTCAGCCCTTTCCAAATATCACTCCCCTGCTTGGCAGTGGCCCGTAGTCATTCCTGGTCCTGCAGCCCTCTTCGCTTGTTTCTGTTGTTTCCTTCCAAGGAGCCTGAAAGGAAAAGAGGAAACTCCAGTCTAATTTGTTCCTAACAGGAGCTCTGCTCTGGATGCTGCTGGCAAAGCAGGCAAATCTGTGAGTGCAATTGTTTGTGCAGGTGATTACACCTGCAAGAGCATCTGCTACAGCAGGTCCGACTCCAACACCAACCAAATCCACACCCAGCATGCTTACCTCTCATGGGGCCCACAGTCTGTCCACCACCATGGAAGGAAACTTCACTGCTTCTTCCCCTTCATGATCTGTGTCACCTGAAAGCTCATCTTCCAAATATGAGGGGCCTTCACCATCTCCTGAGTGTTTCTTTGGTTATTGCCAGACATGGAACCACTCAGCTACTCAGGGAATAGAGACTTCTGTCCCCTCTGTCACACTGAGCAACAGGCATGTGCCACAAGGCACATCCAGATGGGATGGACCCACCCCCACTACTTTCCTCTTCTTTTTTTCTCCCCCACCTCATATTCATGTTGCCTTAATTCTTCTGTTTTAGCTGAGGCTTTTTACATGGCAGCTCTTTGCTTCTTTAATACTTCTGCATCCTAAAACTCCACGCCCCCAGGCTGGCCTGGATTGCAGGAGCCTTGCTTTTACAGACACTTTTTGGGCTTATAAGCATCCAGCATTGTCCTCCAGCAAGGAGGAAGGTAATGGATGTGAGCTTGAAGCTCCAGCAGTGGGTGGTTGAGGCTATAGGGAGTGGGGGGTCTGTCTCTGCTGGCTCCTGGATGCTCTGGGGGGAAGTGTTGGAGGAGTGGAACTTGCAGTATACAAACTGCACTCCCTGTGTGTCCCAGGCTGGGCTTTGGATTAGCATCTCAGAATTCAACCATCCCAAACTCACCCTCCAAACTAGGAGATTGCTGGCCACAGGCAGATTTGAACCTGTTCTCCTTTTCCTGGTAGTGCTCTTCCAAGCCTGTGGAAGAGGTGGACCCTTCTGCTGTTATAGAGACTCTGGGAGCTGGGACTTTAGAAGAGCATAGTGGTGGGAATCTGAGCAATGTGGGTGACATGCAGCCGCATGTGCCAAATGTCAGGGAGCCCTTGGTCCTCCTGGGACCCTGGCTCCATCTGGGGCAGGCGAGGGGCCAGGTGACTGTCTATGACTGTCCCAGTCCCCATGGGTGCCCAGAGCCACACCCTGGGCTGTGCCGGGCTCCTCTTCACGCCAAGCAGGCGGCAACCCTGCCTTGTGTCACCACCCGGTGCAGAGGCTGGGGACATGGCTGCGCTGGCTCGGAGCGTCCTGGTGACAGGGTCCAACCGGGGCATCGGACTGGAGCTTGTGCGGCAGCTCGCCGCCAGCCCCCGGCCCCCCCAGCACATCTTTGCCACCTGCCGCGACCCCAAGGGTCCAAGAGGGAAGGTCAGTGCGGGCACAGGGAATGGGGCGGTGCTGAGCCGGGTGGGCAGCAGGGATCCTCAGTCTCCACAGCCCTGTTGGCTTGCTGCTCCTGCTGGGTATCCCAGGAGTGGGGACAGAAGTGCTCTGGGGGTCTCACAGCCCCCACAGCTCCCTGGATAAGGCAGCAACCAATGTGGCCAGATGGGATGAGGCTGGAGAGGCAGACATGTCTTCAGCACTCTCTCCTGGCTGTGCCAATGGCCAGCCAACCTCTTTTCTGTGCTGGGATCACTGAGGATGGGGGGCAATTCCTAAGCCAAGCAGCACCATTCTCCTGCTGGCTGTGGGGTTGCTGCCCTATCCCATCCACTGGGAATGGTCCTGTGCTCTTTCCCCAAAGCAAGCAAAGCCACCCTGGCTCTGTGACCTGGGAGCAGGGGTGGGATACCTGACCATGCAGCTGGTGGCTTCTTACCTCCTCCCTTGCTCCATCACTTTATTTCCAGGCCCTGCAAGAATTAGCTGCCCAGCACTCCAGCATCAAACTGGTCCAGCTAGGTATGGAGCAACCTTTTTCCTTGCACCCAACACTGCTTCCAGCTCTCTGCTGACTTCAAAGGTGGGACCAGGGGCAGCTTTTGCAGGAAGCTCTAGCCCTGCCAGGTGGGGAGGGATCCGTGGGGAGGGATCCATGCACACTTGGGGAAGCTTCTCTCCTCAAATTAAGCTGTGCTCTGGCTGGAGCAGTCAAACTGGCTTCAGAAGAGGCAGAGGTGAGTCCAGACAACTCAGCTGAGCAAGTTTCATGGGAAAGGCATGATGTCTCTTCCCAAAGGTGCTAAATACAGTGCCCAGGTTTTGGGCTGGGACACATGGGTTCATAAAGTGAAGCAAGGCAGGGCACAGTAACCTCCTGGATGGTTCCTAAGTAGGAGGGTTGGTTTGGGACGTGGATATGGGCATTTCTTTCAGGTAAAAAGGGAGAAAAAAATAGCTAAAAATGACACATGGGAAATCTGCCCAGCCTGGTATCCCAGGCTGATGCTCTGACCCAGAGGCATGGGATGTCCACAACCTGGGCTGGGGAGATGTCCTCTTGGCTATTCCCTCCTTCTATGGATATGGACCAAACTCAGTGACCTTTTTCAGCAGCACTTTGGAGAAGCATAAGGCAGCAAATGGACCTAGACAGCATAGGGAGAACAGCCAGGCTAGCATTTGGAGTTTTCAAAGTTGGGGTATTCACAGGAAAGAAGATTCCAGGGTGCTGGACAGGGTCTCACTGGGGAGGACAGTGTTTGGGTGAAGAGTGGGGAGATAAAGAGCACCAGGCTGAGGATATGTATCGAGGAGCAGAGATTTCCTATGTTCCCCTGTGTCTGAGAGAGTGGGCTGCTTTTATTAATGAAGAATTAAAAGAACATCCAAATCCAAAAAAAATGTTTTGGGAAAGTGCCTGCACTAGGATTGCCATTGCTGTAGTAAGTGCGGTGGGAAGCATCCAGAGATTCTAAATGGTATTTCATTGCAGCCAATAATAAGAAAACTGAATCAAGGCTATGCCATATCAGTACCTACCTACCTACCTACCTACCTATTTATTTGTTTAAAAGCACATAAAAAGTTCAAGTAACTTCAGTTCAAGTTCAGTTCAAGTTTTTTTAATATTTCTTAGAAAATAAGACATTTTTAAATTCAGGCTTTATTACACAAAGAGGCAGCAAATCTCTCTTTTGCTATTTAGTAGATTATTAAAGTAAAACACCTTCTCTGTAATAAAAAATAAATGAGCTGTGAGCCCCAACTGGCAGTACCTGATGGGAAGAGCATGGCAAACATAAAAGGGACATCTCAAGAGACTGGCCACTACATGAACAATCTTTACTAAAAACATACACCCCAAGCCCCAGACTGTCAATAAAGTCCCAAAATAAGCTTAAAAGCTCTTAAATATCAACAGCAACAAGATAGTTTTTAAAAAGAAAAGCTGCTTCAAGCTCTCTTGCTCCATAATAAGGAAGGGTTGTCTTCAAACCAGTAACAGGCATGGACTTTTCAGAAAGAAAAGTTAAAAAAAAAAACTCAAAATGTGTAAGATCTGTCACTTCTTTTCACTCTCTCTCCCACACTTATTTCTTCCAGGGAGACAAGAGTTTGTTATTTCAGCAAATTTGGGGGTTAAGGACTTAAAATGTGTTGGTCCCATGTGCCCTGGAGCAATGACTCAGCTAATCGGAACAGAGCAGTTACTCATTCACCAGGTGACCAAAAGATCGCTCACACATGGTGGAGTGACAGAACCTTGAACTTCACCCCATCGTTATCCAAAGTAACTCCAAAGCATTCCGTGATTTGTCCTGCAACTGGAAATGCAATATCCTCTCGAATCCCAAGGCTCCTTCCCCTTACAGCAGCCCCACAGCAGATTATCCCATGGTATTCCCCTCAGATGTTTTCAGGACACCTCTACAAAGGTCTGCACTGCACAAAGCAAGGTAGCAACAAATCCCATGCCACTCACATACTTGCTTACCACCATAAAGACATCAGGCTAGTTAAAAATGCCAGGAAAAAGGAATTTTTTGCTGCCCATCAGTGTACGAAATATTCCAAGAAAGAAATCTTCACCCTTGGAAACCTTTGCTAAGTCACTCTTTTCTAAGCATGAGAACAGAAACACAGCTCAGGGGCCAAAGTGTGCAAAAAAAAAAGGAATCCAGCCCTGCAGTCCCCCACTCCCAGCAGGCTCATCACATTGGCATCTGCAAAAAACAGGCACAGAAATGGAAACAAGGGCACACTCCAACCTGCCCATACACGTGAATATTCATGGGTTTAAGGGCTCTGTGCTATACCTGAGGTATTAAAAGGCAATATATAGTTTAATGTTGGCCTAACCAGCCTGTTTCACATTCTGAAGGTATTTAGATGACCCTTTTAAACAAACAAACTATGGCCACTTCAGTTGGTGACTATCCAGGACAGAACGTAAATCCTAACAAGCAACTCTGACAGCTGGACACAAAAAGCCACCACTTTGATTGCCTAAGTCAGAAAAATTCTGCAATTAAAGAATGGCAGAATTTCAAAAGCTATACCAATATTTAGACAAAGAGGAAGGCACTGGGGATGCTTATCCCTGTGAGCCCAATTTCAGTTGTGCCTTGTTACTTGAGAGGGGTTATCCCCACAACTTGGTCAATAGGGATAGGGAAATTCAGACTCAGCCTGCAACCAGATACTGCAGGTTACATCCCAATTCTCTTATTACTTGAACTCACTTCAGCTCATTTGTCAGCTCCAAAACCTTGTGGGTAACAGCATGAAGCAAAGAATGGTTCCCTGTGGAAATAAACCTGTGAGTCTCAGTGTGACAGGACCAAGCATCCCTTGTATGATCATAAATTCCTTGAATACAGAAAGCAAATACAGACCAGTTTTTCCTACCAGTAGCCCCCACATGACACAAAATGAGTTGAATTAAGGTTTAATTCAGCTGAGGCTGCAAAACCAAGAGATGAGGACAAACTGCTGCTCATTCCAATGTGCTTAATCTGCTAAACCTGCTGCATCCTTTCTGGATAAGAAGTGCTGGTTCCAGTCACAGCACAATTTCCAGTGGGTGCTGTGTGACCCATCGGAGCTATCCTTCACTTTGCTTTTTCCCTGGCAGACACAGTGAATTTGCCCAGCATCCAAGGGGCCATGCAGGCTGTGGGATATCACCTGAAGGACCAGGGCTTGAACCTGCTCATCAACAATGCAGGCATCAGCTCCCACACCACACTGTGCTCCCTGGACTTGCAGGAGATGCTTGACGTGTTTGCCACCAACGTGGTTGGGCCACTCCAGGTTGTCAAGGTATGTCTGGACCTTTTGGGTTTCTCCTCCTTGGGAAGATATTCCCTGATGGGAATAAGGTCACCTCCATGGATCTCCCCTGCCTACCCAGAGGAACTCAGCAGCTTAACCCAGCCCAGCATCCCGTGTGCTTAGTTCTTCCCCACCTGGAGTGCCTGCCTGCACCAGGCTCACTGTGCTTTCAGGCTCACCAGGCTTTCTCTTTCCTGGGGAGGGGAAAGGCTGGAGCCTGGCCCCTCCTTGGGGCATCTTCCCCATCCCCTGCACTTCTGCCAGGAGTGTCTGTCCAGCTGCTTGTCCACAGTCTGTGACTGAGTCTGTGTCACAGTCTGTGACACAGTCTGAGAGCCCTCCAGGACGGTCCTCAAATTGGGGTTCTGTTGCATGTTAATGGAGCATTGGTGTCTTTGCGCCAGGAATTTCTGCCGCTCCTGGAGCAGGCGGCGAAGGGTGTGAGGAAGGAGGGTCTGAGCTGCAGCAGGGCCGCTGTCATCAACATCTCCACCAAACTGGGCTCCATCGGGCTGTGCCTCAGGATGCCAGAGGCCCCCATGTACCCGTACCGGGCCAGCAAGGTGAGGCGCCAGGGGAGGTGCTGGAGATGCTGTCCCAGGAATGGTGCCTGTGGAGGGGAGGGAGCCCATGGGTCACCCCCTGCCCCAGCCATCCACCCTCTGCCTGCTCTCACAAAGACCTGGAGAGCAGCAGCCAGGACTGAGCCTTTCCAGCAGGTCATGCTGATGCTTTGCCCCAGGACCAAGTCCCATTTCCCACCTCCACAGCCATTTTGTGGCTGGGAAATGTCTCCTCCCCTGCCCACCTACTCCCCGGGTTGTGCTGGCAGGGCTGTGCCTCTTCCAGGCTGCCCAGAACATGGTGACAAGGTGCTTGGCTGCAGAACTCCAGGACAAGGGGATCTTGTGCGTGGCCATCCATCCTGGCTGGGTGAAGACTGACATGGGCACAGAGGAGGTACTGGGCTGTGCAGGGGAGGGGCAGCAGGACCCCCACTGAATCCCCATGTCTTGTGGAGGGCAGGGGCACTTGGGGGATCTTGTGTGATGCCGTGGGCTGCCAAGACCATCTTCTGGAGCAGAGCAGGCAGGGAGCAGGCAGCAAACTGCAACATACTGAGTACATGGGATAGCCAGCCCTGTCTCCCCAATCCAGCCTGGAGAGCAGAGGTGTGGCAGTAAGGAAAAATATCCCCATGAGCACCATGGATACTGCTACTGGGCACACACCCTCCTCAAGAGCTGCTCTCTGTTACAGCCCATTGTCCTTTTCTGCAGGCACCACTGACAGTGGAGCACAGCGTGAGTGGCATCCTGACCGTGCTGGCCAGCCTCTCACAGGACACCTCTGGAGCCTTTTTCGACTGGGAAGGGAACACCCTGCCCTGGTGATGGACAAATGAATGGCACCTCTTGCCCATGCTGCAGCCTCTGCTTGCTGGCTCACCACTCCTCCTGGTCACCCCTGCTCACCCTCAGCCCTCCCCGAACTGCCGGGGAGAGGGAGTTGGCTTGGGAAACAGCCTCTCTCTCCTTTCCCACGACATGTGTTCCCTGTGGTCCCTCTGTACTCCCCACCTCTGTAAACTCTGGCAGTTGATGCCTCTCTGCTCTGTCTCCACACCCGGTCTCAAACCCCCCATCCGAGCCCGGGGCAGGATCCCTGTGCTCTGCCTGAGCGCTGTGTGTCCCTCTGTCCCACCTGTGACCAGGCATCCCCCAGCTGAGGGGAGAGGGCAGCTGGTCCCTGTGGGCCCCAGCCCCTCAGGCAGCTCAGCCTGGGCAGGGAGAAGCCAGTCCTGCAGGGGCTCGGAAGATCTCTCTCCTCTCAGGAGAAGGACCCTGCTCCAGCTTCTCCAGTGCCTCCTGGAGGGGAGGTCTCCAAAGGGCAGTCACAGTGCCATGGGACACTCATGGGGATGCCAGAGACAGCCGTGGGTGAAGGGCAGCTGTGGGCACCACTGCATCCCAGGATGAGGAGTGGGATACCTGGGAAGGGTCATTCCATGAGCTGGCAATGCACAACAGAGCTGGGGGTCTCAGAGGGAGTTTATTGAGGATGTGGGACAGGTGGGAGCAGTAGCACAGGGTCCTCCTGCCAGGATCCTGAAGTGCTGTCTCACCAGGGTATGACCTTCCCTTCCCAGTCCAGGAAGGCACCGGTCTCCTTCTCAGAGAGGGAGGAGAGCACCTTCAGCATCCCTTGCACGCTGTCATCCACTGTCACAGGGGGCTGTGGGGCAGAGAGGGAGATGCAGCCCATGCCCAAGGCCCGGCTGAGGGCCCTGGAGCAGCTGGAGCCAGAGGAAAGAGCTGCTCCAGGGCAAAGGGAAAGCTGACAACCCCAGGGGGAGGGACTGAGACCAGAACCGAGGGGATGGAGACACCCAGCACCCAGGCCCAGGGCAGGGGGAGCTGCCCCAGCAGCGATTGGGCAGGCAGGGAAGTCATGGGCAGGGGCTCAGGACAGCAACTCCCACCCACGGAAAATCAGCACAGGAGCCCTGATGGACCCGCTCCTGTGGAATTCCTACCGTGTGTCCGGCAGAGCTGCCCATGTCGGTTTGCACCCAGCCGGGGTGGAGAGCGACGCAGAGGATGCCGTGCTCCTTGTACGCCAGGGACTGGCACCTGCTCAGCATGTTCAGAGCAGCCTGTGGGCAGACAGGGAGGGACAGTGGTGGGAGGGGAAGGGGGGACTGCAAGGGGACCCACAGCTGGGCAGGGCAGGGCAGTGGGAGCAAAGGTGTGAGAGGACCTTGCTGCAGCGGTACGAGGTGACTTGCATAATGTCCCAACCAAAGGAAGAAGCGATGGAGCCACCAATGCTGGACATGTTGACGATGGCAGCCTTGCTGCAGCTCAGCCCTGAGCCTGGGCTCCCCTGAGCAGCCTTCTTCAGCAAGGGCAGGAATGCCTGTGAGGAGACAGAGGGGACAGGAGCACACACGGACACGGCACAGGGTGGGGGAGAAGCTCCTTCCACAGAGGGCAGCATTGACACCAGCACTGGGGCATCCTCCCTCCTCTTCCCTGCAAGGCTCCACTTCTTGAGCTCCAGCCCACAGCTCCCTGAGCTTCTCATCAACTGAGAGCCCACTGGTAACCAGATTGGAGGCAGGACCCCCTCCCACCAGCCCTTCACGCTCCCCCAGGACAGCCCAACTTGGGTGAGGGTCTCACCTGACCCATCAGGAGGGGCCCAATTGTGTTGGTGGTGTAAATCTCACTCATGTCCTCCGATGTCTCAGTATCAAGTGTGTTCAACTTCACAATTCCAGCGTTGTTGATGAGGAGGTTCAGCCCAGAGCCCCCCAGATGCTCCCCAACCTTGGCTGCAGCCGCCTTGATGCTGGCAGGGTTGGCAACTTCTGCAGAGCGGACACAGGGGAGGTCAGAGCCTGTGTCCCCATGGTGGAGTCCCCTCTGTTCCCCCCAAGGAGGTGGCAGTGCCCGATGGCCCCGCAGGCACCAGCCCGCTGGCACAGCTCCCTCCCAGCACGGGGCTCCCAGGGCATGCCCAGCCTGGGCACTTGCCAGAGGAACTGGGGCAAAGGATCCCCACCTCGGGGCACCTACCGAGCGGGATGATGATGATGTTGGGGTGCTTGGAGGCCAACTTCTGTAACTCCTGTAAGAGAGGGCACTGTGTAGGCATGGAGAGGCTGGAGGGGCTGTGCAGAGGCTTTCCCAGGCAGAGTCCATGCCACTCCATCTCTGTCCCTGCACCACTTTGTGTCCAACACCTGCTCCAGCTGCCACATCACATGGGGCTCTGTGCGTTCTATACATGCTGTGTGCCATTCTCCCCTCCACATATCCCACACACAACTGGTCCTATGGTGTCCCAAGCCAGCTGACCTATGCTGCAGGTGCCTGACTGCAGCTCCAGCCCCTTGCAAACACCAATCCGGATCCAGTCTCCCCCTGCCCAGTCTCACCTGTGCTCTCTGTCCCTTGGGGTCCCGACAGCCTGCGAAGATCCACCGTGGTGGGTTTGGCGTCCTCAGGAAATGCTGGACGAGCCCCAGGCCGATGCCCCGGTTGGCTCCAGTCAGCAGAAGGGAGCGGACGTGGAGCCCTGCCATGCTGCTCTGGCTGTGGCTGCACTGCTCTCGCCTGGACTCTGCCAGTGCCTTTTGCTACTTGGTTATCTCGCATGTTCCCATGAGGACTTGCATCAGCTCGTGGCTCTTGGAAATTCTCTGCTTGCACCTCAATCTCTTGGCTCTGGTCCATACCCATGATCCACTTTTCCTGCTGGCTGTGGAATGACGCAAAGGGAGCCAAGTATCCTGCCCAGGCAGGGAATGCACTGGGCTAGGTCTCTGCAGCACTGCTTTATGTACCTTCCCTGCTCTACCAAACCTGAGCTTTTTGGTTTCCAGGGCCAGCACTGTCCCTGTCCTTGCACCGCTCTCCCACCACCTCCCTCCCTCTTGGGATCCCAGGCCTGTCCCTCCCCTCGCCCAAGGTCAGGCAGGCGAGGCTGGACTCGCTGACTCTGCACAGTGCAGTTTGTTAGCCTTAATTTGTGGAACGCCAAAGCCAGGGTTGGGGACGGAGCAGTCAGGACAGGTGAATGTCCCTTGAGGACTTGAGGATAGAGCATCCTGGACAGACAAGTGCTCCTTGGCCACAAGAACAGGTTAAGAAAATTAGAAACCCTCCAGGGCTGACCAGAGTGACCTCTTTCCTCAGAGTCTGCTCTAACAGAACCTATAATATTTAAGTGTGATAGAAGGACAATCCCTGCCCCATCCCTGGAAGCGTTCATGGACAGGCTGCATGGGCTTCTGACCAACCTGGTCTAGTGTAAGGTGTTCCTACTTGTGCAGGGGGGTTGGAACCAGATGGTCTTTAACGTCCCCTCCAGCCCAAACTATGGCTCTGTAATCCTATGATAAAATTCAGTTTTGCCCCTGGGTGTGACTTTGGTGTGTCTGGGTGCCAGGGCTGTGCCCAGGCATATGCACTTCAGGTGAACATCCAGCCCCAGGGTAGTCCAGGTACTCCCCAGCTCTTTCCTGCAGTAGAGACTGAACCAACTGATGGACTGAACTCCCAGGGAAGCATCTGACTCGTGGATTCAGGAGCTTTGGGACAGGCCCAAGGATCACTGAATCATAGAATCATCCCCCAGGAGCTCCTGTTGCACCTGAAGCCAATGGAGAACCATGACCTGCATGTTTCCATGTGCCACCACCCTGCAGGGAAAGTCTGGGCATCCAATGGATGATGGATGGATTGAACTTGGTGGTCTTAAGGGTCTTTCCCAATCTAAATGATTCTCTGATTCTATGATCCCATGGCCTCCCTAGTTGGTTCCTGCTGCAGCATCACCCAAACTGCACAGACCATTTGCAACAGTGGAAAGTACACACTTAAGATAGTTCAGAGATGTTGTGCAGGTAGTTTAAAGTAATTAAAAACCACTTGTATGGTATGTGATTGGGCAGGACTAGGGGGCATAAGCTTGTGGAACCCCTCCTGCTCCAGCTGGAGATGCTGCTCCAAGGACTTTTGCAACTGGACAATGATGAGCTGTCTTGTTCAGGAGATCTGATCCTCAATCCAAATGCAACCTTTCCAAATAAATCAGCTTTTGCCTGTAAGAGAAAAACCCTGCTCTTCTGTGTGTGTGGAGAGTTGACCCTGGTTGGATGCCTGGCATCCATCAAAGCCACTCTATCACTTCCCTCTACAACTGGACAGAGGAGAGAAAAAATATGACAAAGGTTCACGGGTTGAGATAAGGTCCAGGGGAGATCACTCACCAAATACCGTCACAGGCAAAACAGACTCAAACTGAGAACATTAACTGAATCTGTTACTAACAAAATCAGAGCAGGACAATGAGAAGATAAATCTTAAAAATACCTTCCCTCTACCACTCCCTTCTTGCCAGCTCTACCTCCTCCTGCTCAGCAGTGCAGGGAAGCAGGGAATGGGGGTTATGGTCAGTTCATCACATTTGTTCCCTGCTGCTACTCAGGGAGAAGAGTTGAAGTCCTTCCCCTGCTCCAGCATGAGTGCCTCCCACAGGAGACAGTTCTCCGTGAATTTTTCTAACCTGAGTCCATCTCATGGGCAACAGTTCTCCACAAACTGCTGCAACATGGATCACTCTTCCATGGGGTGCATTCCTTCAGGCACAGCTTGCTCCAGTTTGGGTCCTCCACAGGGTCACAAGTCTTACCAGGAAACCTGCTCCAGGGTGGGCTCCTCTCTCCACGGGTCTGCAGGCTCCTGCCAGGACCCTGCTCCAGCACAGGTTTCCCATGGGTTTACAGACTCTTCTCATGCAATCACCTGCTCCAGCATGGGCTCCTCTGGGGGCTGCAGGTGGATCTCTGCATTCCCATGCCTTTCATGGGGCACAGCTGCCTCACCATGGGCTGCACCACAAGCGGCAAGAGAATCTCAGCTCCAGCCCCTGGAGCACGTCCTTCCCCCCCTTCTGCACTGACCTTGGTGTCTGCAGAGCTATTCCCCTCACATAGTCTCACTCCACTCTTCTCTGGCTGCAATTACATCTGCACAATAACTTATTTGTTTTCTTCTTGAATTATCACAGAAGCGTTACCACCGTGGCTGAAGGGTTTGGCCTTGGCCAGCAACACATCTGTCCCGGAGCTGTCTGGCACTGGTACTTGCTGGACATGGAGGACACTCCTGGCAGCTTCCCACAGAAACTACTCCTGAAGGCCTCCCCCACCAAAAAACCTAGCCATGTAAAGCAAATGCAATGTGACCATTATACCCATCTTCTCATGCCATTTCACTGCCCTCAGCATCAGTCCACTGATGGAACCACAGCCTCTGGCACAGGGATGAAAAGGCACTGACTGCCCCAAGTCACAACTGAACTGGGTGCGCGGAGGAATTTGCCATCCCTTCAGCTAGAACATTTCCCAGGTTGCTTGACAGATTTGACCAAGTGGCTTTAACACCTTAAGATGAGACAAAGGATGGGGAAGGCTGTTGTGGCAGGATGCTTCTTCCTATGGGCAAGCATCTGGGGACACTCTGGGTTTACCTGAAGCTGGAGCCAAAACTAAAGGAAAGAATATAAAAACAAGGCAGAGTTCCAGGGATGGTTTGGCATCACGTCTGAACCACTGAATGGCAAACTGTACTAGAGGGTTGGCCAAAACATGGAGAATCCTGGAATGCCTGGGGTTGGAAGGGACCCATTGTTCCAACACCTCACCACGGGTAGGGTCACCTTCTCTTAGGATCACAGCCCCATCCAGCTGGCCTTGAACATTTCCAGGAATGAGGCAGCCTCAGCTGCTCTGGGCAACCTGTGCCAGTGAGTGACTCACCCCACTACCAGGGAAGAAGTTCCTCCTCATCTAAACCTGCCTTTTTTTCAGTTTGAAGCCATTCCCCCCTTATCCTATCACTCCATGGCGTTGTCCAAAGTCCCTCTTCCAGCTCTCCTGTAACCCCTTTATGGTACTGGACACGGCTCCAAGATCTCCCCAGATCCTTCTCTTCTAGAGACACGTATGCCTAGGTGAAACGCCGGGGTTGGGCACAGGGATATGGCGGGGCACAAGGACGGGAATTGCGGTTGGGGTGAAATGGAGGGCTGGGGTGGGGATGGGGAGGGTCGGNCCGGCCCCAGCCCTTGCCTGCCCTCATCCCCTGCCTGCCCTCAGCCCCGCCTGTCCTCATCCCCTGCTTGTCCCAGCCCCTGCCTGTCCCCAGCCCCTGCCTGGCCTCATCCCCTGCCTGTCCCCAACCGCGTCTGTCCCAGCCCCTGCTTGTCCCCAGTTGTTCTCCCTTTCACAGTTTAGACAGTTATAGTTAAGACTTGGTCCCAGGAAAATAGTTATTGGGTGATAATAAACAGTATGGAAAGAGGTGGAAATAAATGTCCTGTCCTGTGTGGGAGAATTGCAGAAGGCCGGACACTCTCCAGAGCTGCGAGTGTCCCCGTCCACTGTCCGAGCAGGATGCAGCAGGACCTGTGTGCCCCCAGCAGCGTGGCTTCCTCGGCACAATGCCCTTAGGATGGGTCCTTGCAGAGAAGTGGGTGCACTTGGGTGGATTTGAGCAATCTCCTGGGCTTGTGGCTGTGCTTGGGGTGCAGAACCCTTCCCAGGATGATGGAGCACTGCTTATGGCTTGGTGTCTTGTCTCTTCTCATGTAGTCTTGTGTGTGTGGACAAGAATGCGGCTTCTCCCAAGCTCTACGTCCTGGAGCCATGGATTGCTGACCTCCTGGTGAATTACGAGCAACTGGACGAGCGTGAGAATTTCCTGGCTGGGCAGGTGGTGCGGGTAGGTACCCAGAGGGACTGTCCCAAAGTGCTCCAACAGCCTTTGAAATCTAAATTCTGGGAAGCGCGCAGTGGTTCACAGTTTGATTGATGGCTGTGGATGTGCAACTCTTCCTCGTCAAGGCCTCTGATTTTAATTTTTTTTTGAGGAGGAAAAGCTTAGTGTCGTGACCACCTTCCTGTGAAACTTGTTCCAGGTCTACGAATAAGAGTTATTTTTTTCTCCTCTCCAATCTCTTGACAGGTTTTGAGTGACTCAACTGCTCCTGGCCAGCCCGGGGCCCTCCAAGATGCTGTGGTGCAGGTCTCTGATGGATCCTGCTACATCCGTGTGGTCATTACACCCGAAGCTCTACAGGCAGAGGAAAAGTGGGTTCCACCGTGACTTGGCATGGCTGGGACAGCAGTTCTCCACAGCTGCTGTGAGGAGCTGGGGCTCCTGCCTGGTCTTTTCAGGTTGTTTTAAGCTAAAGCAACCTCAGGGTGGGAAGTTGGTGTGAAGGAGCTGCTAAGAGAAGAAAGCTGGAATGCCCTTGTTCCAGTGTCTGCTGGTTGGGATGGGCAGAAATCCATGGCAGAAGCTGTGATGCAGTTAGAAGGGACTGTAGAGCCCTTGGGTTTTGTGGAAGGAGTCAGAGCATTGACCATGGTAACCTGAGCTGCTCCTTCAGTGCTTTCCTCCATTTCGCCATTTGGGCACCCTTAAACTGTTGGGGTGTTGGTAGTAGAGTCAAGGATAAGCAGCAGGAAGAAGCTGCTCTTAGGCAGGAGTTACTAAAGAATAAGGAGCTCTTGGTGCCTGCTGCTCATGCTGAGACATGTTCCAGAATGCCCCAGTGTGGTTGGCAGAGCTCTTGTGGGAGCCCCACTGTGTGTCGGGGGTCCGGCTCCATTCTTCAAGGCGTTCCTGCTCTGCTCCTTTTCCAGCGCCCACCTGCAGCTCAGGCTTTCCAGCCTTAATTGCAGAATTATCGTCCTGCAGAAGTACACGGTGTGTTTTCAGGACGAGGCCAGGCTGGTAAGTGCTCTGAGGAGTGGAAGTAGCCTGTTCCTTTACCTTGCTGTGTTTCCTGCACTCTTGCCTGCTTCCAGCTGCTCCCAGGAGCTGAGGGCATGTGATGGCCTTTCGTTTTCATCTGTAGCTCCCGTGGGGTCTGTGGCAGCTCGCCTCGGCAGGCATGAGCCCTTTCTGGGGATGGGGTGCATCTTTCCCAGGGTCACCTGGCTGTCACCTCTGCCTGTTGGGCAGCTGCAGAAGGCCTGCAGGGGCTGTTGGCAGAGCAGCCCACTGCCCCTTGCAGGGGTTCAGCTGTCCCCACAGGCTCCCCTGGTCTGACCCACCCTGGCCTGTGGCTCTTCCAGAGCCATCAGCTGACACAGAAAGATAGAAACTCCCCTTTGAAGGGGGGTTGTCCTTTTTGAGGGGACCTCCTCTTAGACTGGAGGGTTGGTGGCAGAGCTGAGGGGGGTGTGGGAGTGCTTACTGGCCCCAGGGGAGGCAGGGTCAGAGGTGGGGCTCAGGTGCCTTACAGCCTCTGCCCTCCCCACAGGAGGACTGCGAGTTTTACCTCACGGCCCAGCAGTTCATCGTGCTGCCCATGCAGAGGCAGAGGATGGAATCATCCGATGGGTATGGCCCATGGGCTGGGGGGGGGAGGGCTGTGCTCAGGGGGACTTCTCCATCTTCCCCACAGCAGTGATGACCCTGGGAGTCCTGATGTGACCTGCTTGTGGCAATCCCTTTTGAAGGAGGGATTGTCTCCAAGGCGAGGGAGAAGGGAGATGGGGATTTGGAGGGAATCAATAACTGGTTTCTCTCTTGCTGCAGGAACCAGGACCCCGCTGTTGTGAAGAAGATAAAGGAGCTCTGGCTGTAAGTATGGGGCTGAGGGATGTATCCAGACACCCTGATGAAAGTGTGCGAGCTCAGACTGGGGTTAGAGCTGGGTGGCAAGGGCTGGCACAGGTTACGGCAGCTCCTGGTTAACCTGTGTGACTCCTTGCCCTGGAACTTGACAGAGTTGAGTAGACTGTGAAAAATGAAATTGTGGTGGCACATTGCCAGCCTCTTCCTCTGAGCTAGGAGGAAACACCTGTGGGGAGCTTGTTCCTGCTGTGGTGGGCAGCACAGCTGCGTGGGTGAGCCTTGCACAGCTCTTTCTTCATCCTTGGAGATCTGATACTGGAGATCCTCAGGGCCTTCCATCAGTCCGTCTCCTGGGGTGAGGCTCCTTGTAGATATTCCTGGCATACTGAGCATGTGACCAGTGGCCAGATCAGCACCCAGTGGGGGATCCACCACGTTCACAAGCTGCTTCTTCCAATCCAGGGTGCTTGATCTGTGACTAAGAGCTGTGTATGTCCCAGACCTAACCTGGCTTTGCCTTCTCATTGTTCATTACAGGAGGAACCTTGCTGTGAGGAGCGCTCCCAGCTCAGGTAAAGGGTTATGGGGGGCATGCAGTGCTCTGATTTCCTGGGGGTGCCCTGGGTTTCCTCAGCTTGGTCCATGTTAGGCAGAGGTAGCACAAACCTGGTCAGATCTCAAAGTGTTTGTTGCTAAGCCTAAAGCAGGAAGAGATAATGCTGACAGCTAAAGCAGAGTGGGACACTGCACGCCTGTGCTCATGCTGCTGGTCCAGGATGTGTGGAGAAAGGAAAGACAGTTTCTTGAAGCAAAAGAAATGCAGAATTTTGGGTGTTCCCACAGGTTTCAGTGTCATGGCAGTCATCAAATCATGCAGCAGGGTAAAAGTGTTTGCAAGTGAGGCTTGCCTGAGTTCAGCTGTCTCCTTCACTGATGACTGTGTGTTCTTGCTCCAGAGCCCTCTGTCTCTCAGCTGATTGATGCCATAGGACAGAAGCAGCTGGAGATTTTGAAGGAAAATGCCGAGGAATGCTTGGATCTATGGAAATCGAAGGAGAAGCCAGTGACAGTGGAGGACGAGGTTCCCATCACCCAGTGGGAGGCAGAGCGCAAGAAGGAGGTCAGTCTGTCTGCTGGGACCAGCTGAGACACGGCTGTGACAGCTTGGGGTGCTCTGGTGGGTGAGAGAAGGAAGGGGAAGGACACTGGGCAGAGCTGGAGGTTTGCTAGGGAGGGAGATGGTGTTGGGTTGGCAGGTGCAGGTGAGCTCCTGCATCTGGAGAGGGACTGCCCAGCAAAAACCCTGTCATACGTCTCATTTCAGCAGGGTGAGGACGTTTTCATGGTCCCAGTCAGCGCCCTGGTGATCCCTCCTGAGGAGGGAGTTTGTGATTCTTCTGAGGCAGCATCTGCAGGGTACACAGGTAGGCAGTGCAGCATGCAGGCATGTGAAATGAGGGGCTCCCTAGGCTGGGGAGAAGAGTTCCTTGCTCTGGGTGTGCCCCATGCTGGGAATATGACTGGCAGTGTCCCTTTCATTGCAGATGCACGCCAAGCAGCTCCTGGAAAGAGTAGTGATGACAGGACAGTGCCAGGAGACCCAAGTGTTGTATCCCAAACCAGCTGTGAGTAGCAGGATCTCCAGATCCTAGAATGATTTGTGATGGAAGGGACCTTAAAGACTATCTAGCCCTAATCCCTGCCTTGAGCAGGGGCACATTCCACTAGACCAGGTTGCTCCAAGCCCTGTCCAACTTAGCCATGAACACTTCCAGTGCTGGGGCAGCCACAGCTTCACTGGGCAACCTGTGCCAGGGCCTCCCCATCCTCACAGGGAAGAATTGCTTAAAAATATCTAATCTAACCCTGCTCTCTGTCAGTGTGAAGCCATTCCTCTTTGTCCTGGCACGCCATGGCCTTGTCTAAAGTCCTTCTCCAGCCCTCTTGAAGCCTCTTTAGATACTGGAAGGTTTTCTGGGGTCTCCCTGGAGCTTTCTATTCTCCAAGCTGAATAACCTCGACTCTCTCAGCCTGTCTCCATAGCAGAGATGCTCCAGCCCCTGGATCGTCCTCATGGCCTCCTATGAATGCTCCAGATCCCATCCAGCCTTTAGTTTCCTCTACAGTTGGCTCAGCCCATCTCCTTGGATTGAGTGGTGGAGGTACTGGTGTGGCCAGGTCTTTGGGAGACCTTGAGCAGGCAGGGAATGGTCCAAATCTTCCAGCTTCTTGAAGCTGCAGCTTTGGTTGATTGTGCTGGGAGCACAAAAAGTCGTTTTGATGCCATCACTGAGCATGAGTCTCCTGCCCTCATATGGGTTCCTCACTGGCTCTGGCTCAGCACCAGGTTGGGTTAGTGTCACCTTATTTGGCTTGGTGTCACCAAGCTTTGCTGCAGAATTACCTGCGGAAGCTCCATGAAGAGGAGCAGTTGAAGGGAGGAACTGTCCTGGATAGTGCAGGGTGTAGGAGAAGGCCTTCTTCATACCTGCCTGCTCTCTGGGCAGTGTCTGCCTCTCCACTGCCTGCTGTATGAGATCTTGGAAAGGGTCTCACTGGAATACACCACATTTTGGGCAGGAAAGGGCTGCAGAGCTCCCCTCAAGGGCTGCCTCTCTCTGAAACCTTGTGCACAGGGGACCCACAGGGAATGGGCAGCTGCTTTCTTTGCCAAAGTCAACCCTCCAGCTTCTTCATTGCAGGTGCTGCATCACTGGCCTCGTCGGATAGCTTGGACGGATCCCTGGACAACCCCTGGAACAGGATGCCCTCGTTGTCTTTGACCCCAAGCTCTTCAGATGGTGAGTCCCCATGTCCCAGGGCATCCAGCCTGCCTTCCTGGCAGGAAACAGCTCCTCTTCTCAATGGGTGTAGCTCACCCTGGATAATGGCTTGATTTCCCCCGGCCATAAAGCAGTGCTGTGGTGTTCCCTCGACCTGCATCATTCCAACCCTGACCCTCTTCCTGTGTGCCAGGGCACGTCCCACCACCAGCCCCCTGCTCAAACTGATGATGCTTTTCCTCTTACTAGAGAAGACCTTTCAACCTGACCCTCCCCTGAAAACCCAGAAAGATGTGGCTGCTGACAGCAACACCATCGACCTGTTGGAAGTGTGTAGCCAGGGCTCTCCCGAGGGCTTGTCCCAGGGAGAGCCAGTACAGACCTCCTCTCCCTTCCTGCTCCGCTCCTGCAGCGATCCCAGTCCGGTGGAGATCAACACCAGTGAGGCGGCGCCAGCTGCGGAGGCAGCCTGCGATACCCTGTGCGCTGACCAGGGCCCGCAGGGATCCAGGGGCCCTCAGGCCACCCTGCCCACTCTTTCTCCAGTTTTTCCAGTCTTACCCAGCAGCACCTTGCAGTCCCCACCCAGCAGGATTCCTCGCAGGGAGCAGGCCTGCTCCAGTGGCAGAGCTTCCTCTCCAGATGCGTTGAACCCTGGACTGGCTCACACCAGGACAAAGAGAGGAGGGACTGTGGATGCCAAGAGGAAGCTGATGGAGGAAGATGAGCAGGCCCCCAGTGAGCAGAAGCATCCCACGGGCACATTGAAGGGCAGGGGGAGAGGCACAGGCAAGAGATGGGAGCTCATGAGCCCACGGGGTGCAAAGAAGAGCAGAAAGGAGACAGGGCTGCAGCATGGAAAGGAGCTTGAGGAGGAAGAGGAGGAGGAAGAGCAAGCATCCGCTGCAAGAGCTGGGCCCAGCTCCAGGCTGGAGCAGTGCAGAGCTCCGGAGCCGGTAAATATGAAGCAGCTGGTGAGGTCCCCTGAGGGCTGGGGGTGCCTGGGGAGGCTCTCTGTGCCCACACCACTGGTGTCCATTCCCAGGATCTTTCCTCACCAGGCTGGTGGAGATGGGTAATTGAATGCAGGTGTCAGTGTAGATGGTGGAGGATCTGGGAACACTGAGGGAATCGTGAGGGAATATTGTAATCACTTAGGCTGGAAAAGAGCTCATGAGATGGAAGTCCAATTGTTCCCCAGCAGTGCCAAGCCCACCACTGAATCACAACCCCAACTGCCACATCCACAGGCCTTTAAATCCCTCCAGGAGTGGTGAAGATGTGGTTTAGCCTGAGCTAAACCATTGAATGGGAACAAACAATTGCTGGAGCATTTTTCAAGCTATATGGGTAAAAGAAGATCAAAAGAGCTGAGGGAAAACACCTCAATCCGAGGTGTTTTCCTGGGCTTACTGGGCTCTCAGGCTCCATGGGCCAGCACTCTGGGTGCTGTGGCTGGAGCAGACCCATCTCACCCCCTCCCCTTTGCTTTTGTAGTTCGTGGAGAGACCACCCCAGTACCAATATGAGGCACCGAGCCCTGAGCTCTGCCAGCAGGTACAATCTATCAGGTCAGTGCCATGCCAGCCATGGACTCGTGGCTGTCCCTTGTTCCTGCAGCGTGAGGGAACTTTTCCCAACCTCTGCCTTACCTCTTGTCACCAGCTGCCCCAGTGGTGTGTCCACAGCTGGGTTTCTTCTCACCCTTGCTCTTCCTGTCTGGTTTCTCAGGATCTCAAAGGCAATGCTGAAGTGGGCATGCTGGATACTGACTGAGGAGGAGGATTCCTGAGCCCAGCCCATCTTTCATTCCTTTGTTTCCTCAATGCATTTGTCAAAACACTGGGAAGAGTGGTTGGGAGAGGGATGTGGGGACACCAGAAGCTCTGTGCCCCAGGAGACTGCTGAGTGGGCTGGCCTGGCTGCAGAAACTCTGGTTCCAGGGGTGCTGGAACCTGACCTGTTGAAAGCCAGTACCCTCAATGCCAAGAGGAGAGAAAAGCATTACTTCAGGAATGCCTATATGTGAGCCAGCATTCCTCTCCCACTTCTTCATCCTTTCCAAATGCCTTGTCCCAGCAAGCAGGGACAAGAAGTGACCCAGTGCCACCACAGCAGTGATGGCAGAGGGCCCACAACCTGATCCTGCTCCGAAGGCACCCCAGGAGCTTGGGTGGTTTATTGAATAAGTTTAGGTAGGATCCTGCACTGTTTATTACAAAAAATATCCCGCAGGGTTATGCGGTAGAAATTAAAAATTGTATATTTTTTAAATACACAGCTCTTGTATTAAAAAAAAAAACAAGAAAAAAACAAAACAAAACAAAACAAGCATCTTGCTTTGTCGTAAACATCCGTGTAAGGAATGCGTTTGGTCCGGAGCAGAGGGTAACACAGGAGAAAGCCACTGGGGTGTCAGGATCACGCTGGTGCCGTCGGGGAGCTGCGGGGATGGAGCTGCGTGCTGGAAGGCGCTGGGTCGTGGTCCCGCTGATGGAAGCCTGCGTCTGGCGGGGGCTGGAGAGCGTGGTACCCCATGGGGTCAGGAGCTGGAGTGGTGAAAGTGCCTTGGGAACGCTTCGTAAAAATAGCTGGCTGCCTAAAATCACCGGCTCCCCTGCTGCAGCCCACAGCGACAGAGGGCACTGGGGACTGCAACGCCATTGGATGTGTCCTGCAGGCTCTGACAGTCCCTGGGCATCCTGGGCGATGCTGGTGGCCTGGCTGTCCCCGTGGCGAAAATTGGGCAGTGCCATCATTGGCACATCCACGCCAGCCTGGTGCCCCATCTATCCTCTCTGCACCCCAGCTGCCAAGCACCCCGGCACGGCGCACTTGCTTGCAGGGTTTTATTGGGAACAGCGTGGTGACATGCAGGGGCTTCACTGTCCCTGGACAGGCTCCTCCTGGCCCGGCACTGGGCGTCTTTGGTCTACGGCAGCTGAGTCTTGTGCATTCCCAACAGTTTGTGCCAGGGCTTGCGGCTGCTCACCCTCAGTGCCTGTGCCAGCCTGCGGTTCCTCCAGCCCGGAACGGGGCCAGTCCTGCAGCGTGGCACCTACAGAGGTCACAGGTGCTGGTGTAAGCATGGGGGGACCCTTGGTACCCCAACACCTGCTTTAGCAGGGAGGGGAGCATCTCACCTTCAGCATCCAAGGTTGGTCCAGGCTCACCCTCCATCTCTGAGAGGGACTCGTGCTTGGTCCTGTGCCTGAGCACAGGCGAACGCCGCAGGCGCAGGGGAACGGTGCTCACTGGGGAAACAAAACCCAGCCACGTGTTAGGGTGGGGCACAGTGGCCTGGCTCCTGCTGGAACTGATCCCAATGCTGAATTCCAGTTGGGAACTTCCCAGTGAGACAATGGCACTGCCAGTCACCCACCAGCTGGGAGAGGCAGCTCCAGCATGCACGTGGAACACCACCATCCACCTCCGTTGGTGTTACGTGCAAGGAGGGCTTGGGACCCCACTTCAGACCCAACTTACTTCCCAGCTCCGCCGGGCACTCGGGCTCCCTGAGCTGCTCCTCGTGGACGGACAGTGCTCGGCGGCTGGTCCCCCGTGGCGCTGCCAGCCGTGCCATCAGCCGGTTGTCTGTATAAGCAGTGGGGAGGTGCCATTGGAGGATAGCCCACAGCACCCCACTTGGCAGGCCCCATCAGCACCCAGCACCCACCGTGTGCTTGGCTCCCTGCTGCCCTCCATTCCCAAGGGCTCCAAGAAGAGGCCAGCAATGGAATGAGGCACCCATGGGCACCTCATGCATCCCTACCTTCAGTATTGGGTGGGGTGGGCAGGGTGCCAGCACCCACCTCCCCACCATGGCTGACCCTCCGTGGCAGTGCCACCGGCACGTTCCTGCCCAGCCGTGGCAGGCTGCTGCTCCAGCCCTCCCGGCCCCCGGGCTCCGGCAGCCCACTGGGCTCTGCTAGGGTGAAGGAGCGCCGGGGCTGGTCGGAGCTGGTGGCCGGTGGCTCAGTGGGCAGCTGCCTTCCCAGGGCTTTCCAGGCTGGCCGGGGCTCGGCGCTGGGCTCCGTCCTGGAGGCTGGGCTGCGGAAGGGTGCGTCTGTGGGGCAGGCAGGATGGAGCTGTGGGCATCCAGAAGTGACAGCCCCAGGAATGGTTCTTGGTGCTGGGAACCAGCCTACAGCCAGCCCAGGGACTAGGCAATGGGCTGGGTGTCCATCTTCCATCACCAGGGATGGGCAGCCATGGGTGTAGGGCACCCTCCCGAGGGTGGAATTGTGCCCACCAGTCCCCGTAGGCTACAGTCCCCAAGCTTGGTGCTAGGAGAGGGGATAAAGCCCTCTGCCCCAGGGGCTGGTATGACCCCCCAGCATGCGCTGCTGACCCACCTGTGGACACAGAGTGTGTGCGGGCCTTCAGGGATGGGGGGGAGTCTGCAGAGCTGTCCACGATGTCCCCTACAAGCACAAGCCAGCAGCCAACATCAGTGAGCTGTGGTCCGCCCAGTGCCACCAGCACCCAGCAAGGGGAAGATGTCGTGGGACCCAAAGCTGGGAGTCCAAGGGGGCCTGCCCATGGCCACCCACGGGTGCCCAGCTGGGTGGGGGTTAGGGTGGGGAGGGCGCAGCCCCTCACCATCTGAGCCAGCTTTCTTGATCTCGCTGTCTTTGCTCTGCAAGGGGGGAAAAAAGTGGTAAGGGGGTGTCAAAGAGGCAGTGCCCACAGAGACAATGGATGCAGAGGGCAGACTGCTGCTGCCAGGCTGTGAAGTGGCTGCAGAGGATGGGTGCATGCCAGAAAAGGAGGGACAGACTGACAGACACCATGCAGTGTATAGGAATTCACCCCTTGCAGAGGGTAAGGTGACAGGGCAGAGGGTATGGGCAGTGGCAGCACATAGCTGGGTGCTGCCAGTCCCAGAGGGGAGATGTCCCCCACTCTACTCTATGGACCACCATCACGTACCACCCTGGAGGGACAGGGTCCATCCCAAAAATGGAACCAATCCCCACCTGCTGCTTCTTGCTCTCAGCAGCCGGGCCCTTGGTGACGCCGATGCGATGGAGCATGACCTGCACGCGCTGCTCAAAGGAGCTGGACAATTCTCCCTCACTCTTCTCCAGGTGCCTCTTCTGCAGGAGAGACACAACCCTACCAGGAACATGGACCCACCACAGCACCTATGGCACCCACACTCCCAATCCTGCCTGCGGGGCACCCACGTTCCCAATCCCAGGCATGCTGCCAGGAGATGGTGACATGGACACAACCCAGTGGGGCTATCCCCAGCCATCACTCCAGTGTCCCCCCATTCCCTGGTAACCCCAGTGGCATTCATGAGTGGGAGCAGCACCCACCAGGTGAGCTGAACAGTGATGGTGGCTTGGTGACTGTGACAGTGCTTACCTTGTCATGCCTGACCCCCAGCGCATCCTCATCCTCCCCGGACAGCAAGATGAGTGACTGGGATTTGCCCTCCCGAGAGTACTTGGGCCGGATCCTCCGGGCAGAGTCAGGGGTCTGGCAGTGCTCAGGCTCTGCATGGGGCTCAGCAGAGAGTCCCCCCTCCTCTGATTTACTCAGGGGCTTCCCTGACTCGCCCGCCTTGCTGGGGGCTCGTAAAATGTCACTGAGCATCGAGCGCCTGCTCCTAGGGGCAGCGGGACCACCCTCGGGCTCCTTCTCACACCTCGAGCCCCGGCTGGATTTGGGTTTCTTGAAGGCAAAAAAATTCCCAATTTTCTTCTTAAGGGTGCGGGAACCAGAGGGAGCCAGAGGGACTGATCCCGGGCAGGCTTCCGGAGTCGTGGGGCTGGGGAAAGATGAAGCATCAGAAAAGGTGAGCTCCAGGCTGCCAAGAGGTAAGAGATCAGTTTTTTCTCCCTGCCCACCCTAAAGGGGTGGATCCAGACCCTGGACACTCCACCTGAGATGGCAGTGTCCTGGCAAGGGCACCCATTCCCAGCATGGTTCCCAAGGGCATTGCCTCATTGCCTCCCCACTGTGGAACATGGCCACATTTGGCACACCATGGCTGCCGTCCCATTCTTCTTCCCCCAGCCTTGCCCTTGGCGATATCCCTGGGTGTGCTGCTCTCCCCAGCACCCCTTTTGCACTGGGACCAGCAGCATTTGCAGGGAGGCTGCTGAAACCTGGGGATGAGTATGTGCTGGGAAGGTGAGGGGCCCTGAGCACCCCCAGGCTTACGGCACTGTTTCTGTGATGAGCCTCTTGGCAAAGAAGTCCTCCAGCCCCTCGTCCACGCGGGTGATGCTCCTGTCCTCGCTGTTCTCACAGGCCACGGGCTGCACCTGTGAGTGACAGTCGCTGTCAGCCCAGCACAGGGCAAAGGTGCCCCCAGGCATGAAGGTGTGTCACCCTCGCCAGGCATGAGCAAGCAGGTACCCCTGCAGGGTGGGTGCTGGCACGCTCCATCTCGTACCCACCATCAAAGCCAAACCATGGTGTTTGCAACTGCATCCGAGCTCTAATCCTGCTCCCTCCCTTGAGCACTGGGAGCTCCAGGCAACCCCAGGTTCCTTCCAACCCCTTGCCCAGCACAGAGGCTGAGGTATGGCACTCATACTGTGGGATAAGCCTTTGGCAGGGGTGCTTCTTCCATTTGAGCTCCAGGAAAGGGACCCCTCTGCTGCTGGCAGGTGATGGAGCAGGTGACCTGCAAGGACCCATATCTGCATCCTTCAGGTGTTTCAAGTCCAACCTTGGAGTGCCACCACAGCCTGCATGAGAGCCACCTGCTCCATCCCCATAACAGTGGTCCACACCATGGCCAAGCCTTCCTCCATGGCACCTTCCTCTCCCTGGCATGTGGCACTGCATCAGTGGCTTCCTATCGATGAGAGGGAGGCGCTTCCCCATCGGTGGCATTTCAATCCATAATGACTTTTCATTACGGCTGGATTGATGCCGCTCAGGAGCCGTTCCAGCCATCTGAGATCTGCTCTCCCTGTCACATCATATCCATCAAAGCCTGTCCTTGCTCAAGCCTTGGCCCACCCTGGGTGCCAGCTGTGCCTGTCCCACTGCAGGGTGATGGTCCCCTGGCCCTGTCAACCTCCAGCACCCACCCTGCCCGTGGCACACAGCTCCTGCCTCCCCTCTGGCCCTGTGCTAGCCCTGATCCCACCATGATCCAAGGGCAAGCATCACCACAGCCGTGCAAGCCAGGGCTTTCCAGCAAGTTTAAGGGATCCAGCTGCATCACGGTGGCATGGGGATGAGGTGATGCCAGCAGGATCCACCCCAGGGACAGTGATGGAGCTGGACTCGCCACTGACTGCACCCAAAAGTTACTTTTCCTTTGGGAAGGGGGGTGCAAAGGCAGAATCCCCACCCAGTCGCCTGTTGGATGGGGGGAGCACAACCCACCTCTTCACGGCTGGTGGAGCCCCACCAGCATCACCGGGAGCCGTGGTGGCCACCAGTGCTTCAGGGATGATGGATTTTGGATAAGGGGGAGCAAATGGAGCTCAGGAGGGAGGCAGCTGGAGCCATTGCCGAACACATCTCTGGCCCTCTGCACCCAAACTCTGCAGGTTTTTCATTCCTCTCCTGGCTCCCACCACTCGGCATCTCCCAGTGGGGAGCAGGAAAGAGGATGGATGATTCCCCTTGTCCCCCCCAGCCCCCTTGCCCATCCTTTCAGGCTGCCCCCCTCCGAGGAGGAGGCTCCGGCAGCAGCAGAAATGCAGAATAATAAACCCACCGCGTCTTTGCGCATCTCATTTTCCTGCCTTGCAACAAATACTGACCGCAATAATTCACCCAAGCGGAAAAAAAAAAGGGAAAAACACACCGAATACACCCCACCTCCCTTGCCAGCCGTGCCCCCCCTTACATTCGGCTTGCTGGGCGGCTGCTTGTGCCGGCGGTTGGGCCGGGGCCTGGCTTTGGTGCAATGCTCCAGCTTCTCGCCGGCCGTCGGCAGGTCCATAAGGAATCCGGTGGCGGCGGCAGGCTGCGTGGCGGGGAGCGAGCCGCTCGCAGGCTCAGCATCCTTTGTGGAGGCAGGGCGTGCCGGCGGCGCGGCGGGGCTGAGTGACGGCGGCGCCCGGTGAGCTCGGAGCCCGCTGGCGTCTCGACCCGCTGCCGGCTCCAGCTCCGAGACACCTACGAGAGGCGAGAGGGTCCCCGTTGACACCCGCCCTCGGCAGGCCTCCCCATCATCATCCTCCTCATCATCATCACTATCATCATCATCACCGACGCCGTCACCTTCGCCCACGCGTGCAGGGTCAGCGGGGCACTGGCTCCGCCGCGGGGAGGGGAGCGCGGCCGTGCCCGCCGGGAGCGCGCGTGGCGGCTTTGCGGCGCAGCCCGGGATGGATCCTGCCACCGCCGCTGGAGGTTTGCGTGCAGGGGATGATGCTGGGGGGGATTGTGGGGGGATGCTCAGGCAGGGGCCGAGCCGAGCCCCGCAGGCAGCCCTGAGACCTGCAGCAGGCAGCAGTGGTACGGCACGAACTCTGCCAGCGCCGGCCCGGCGAGCAGCACTCACAAACACACCCGGTTCTGCTCTGCTGGCAACTTCTCACCCCTCCCCAGGTACCCTCTGGATGGGCGGCAGGGTGCTGCGGGACTCAGGGATCCTCTGGGGACACAGGGGTGCTGAGTTCTGGAGTCTGCATGAGCTCTGCTTTAGCCAAAGCAGAGTCACCCATCAGCTGCTCATTGTCTGTGCCTCCCCCGAGATTCACTCCCCTCCCGGGCATGCAGGGCTCTGGGGGCAACACCAGCAGCAAGAAAAACCCGTGGGCAACGTCTTCTCCCCAAGGCTGTTGGGTGAGTGAGTGATGTCTGTGCTCAGGGTGGACCGAAGGATGGCTGTGGGAGATACCACGGCATCCACAATCACAGACAAACCTCCTCCCCTAGCTGGCTATGTGGGGAGGGAGTTCAGGGCATTTACTCCACTGCCCAAGGACACTGAGCCAGCTGAGGCCCAAAACCAGCACATGAGCAAGGTCAAGGTGAAATTCCCCCGCAGACCCCCACCATGGCAGGGGGAGAGGCTCTCTGAAGGGTCCAGATCCTGCTGCCCTCAGCTCATCACTATGGGGGGCTCTGACCATGAGGCCCCCAGGCGGATGCTGCGAGCCCCCTGCCCCTGCCATGCCCCGTGAAGGCAGCAGTGCACCCGCTGAGCTGCAGCAAAGCAGCTGTGACCAGTTCCATGGTGACCTTACTTCTCACAGTTGGTGTGGGCCGAATGCTCCTGAAATGCTTGTTTCTCCTCCGCAGGGCCATCTTGTACTGCAGGGAGAGAGGGATGGTGGCAGCTCCGGCATGGACAAGCTGGCTGTGCCAAGAGGCGTCCCATGGCAGCCAGAGCCAGCCAGACTTCGCCCAGTGATGGGTGCAAACCCTCCATCACCCCTAGGCTCCCAGGGCTGCACGCCCTCATCTTGTCCCAGCTCCAAAACTACTCATGCTGCATTGGATACTTCCCCACCCAGAACCATGCGCTACACTGGATCCCAGGTCCCAAAGCAGCAACAGCAGGACAAGGTACAAGCAGCCAGGCTGCCACGAGGACACGTTCCAGGCGCCGGTGGCATGGCCTGGCAGACTAATGGTCCCGTTTCCAGCACTAATTGCCTTAGCACTGCCCTGGGGGGTGCGTGCACCCGGAGAGGCTGCGGCACTAAGCCCGGCATCATCCGGTAAGGCGGATAAAGGGCGGTTATACCGCGGGCATCACGAGGCGGCAGCGGGTCCGGACCCTACCTCCTCTGCAGCGAGGTCCGGAGGATTCCTGCCCCTCGCCAGCGCGGTGGCATCGTCCTCAGCCGACTCCGGCAGCAGCACCAGGAGGTCGAGCCCCTGCTTGGAGAGGCTCTCTGCCTAAAACCATTAGGAAGCGCTTAAATTATCCCAGGGGCTGAAGCGTGCTCGGCTGCCCTGTGTGCTCCGCGCTGCTCTGCTCCCTACCCACGGCTGGGATTTGTGAGCGGATTTAGGCCTGATTAGCCGGTGTCCAGCCCAGTGCAGCCGCCCTGCTGCAGGAGTGGCCGGAGCCTGGCGTCACCCCAGCACCCCCACACACACAGCAGCAGCGCTGGGACTTTGCTCAGGGTGTTAATGTTGTTGTGACCACACTGGGAGAGGATTACCTGGCAGGAAAACCAGCCTGGGTGGGAATTGTCCTGCTTCCCAGCAGGACACCCATGCACATCCATGGTCACAGCATTGGCATCCAGGTACCTGGACAATGCTGGGGTGCCCAGACCCCCGTCCTGCATCCCAGCCCCACATACCCATCCTGCAGGTGCTGGCAGCCCCTGGCACTCACCAGTTTGCACTGGGCCTTGGTCAGGTCTCCCAGCACGGTGTCCACGATGCAGTCAGCTACAGTGGCTGTGACGGACAGCTTGATTTCACTGGGAGCAGAAAGAGGGCTCTCAGGGCCAGCACCCACCAACCCTGCAAGCCATGGGGCCATGTCCCCAGGAGGGCTTTGCTGAGCAGGTGGATGCTTGGCTGTTCCACACAGAGGGGCTACCAGGATATGCCCACGTGCTGTGGCTTGCTGGGTCTGTGCTGCCAGAGCAGGAATGGGAATAGGCACTGGCTGGGATGGAAAATGCCAAATACATCCCACTGTTAATGGTCAGGGCCAGCCAAGGGGATGTGCCTGCAGAAACAGCATCCCATGGGTTTCCCCAGCACCTTAAGGACTCATCCAAAGTGGATCCAAGCAAGAAGCAAAGCTACAGCTGGAAAAACACAGCAGTAGCACCCAGCACACCTCTACCACAATGTGGGGAGAGGAGTATCGGTAGAGAGCCCCCAGAATGCTCCTCTGGCCCCATGGGTCAGTGCCAGTGACTGAGCGAGAAGGAAGAACAGCACATCACCCACTTCAGCTTGCTAAAGACATCGGTGACCATCTGGTCCAGGACAGCGCTGAGGCTGAGGTGGTCCTGGAGGCAGATCCGCTCTGACATGGCATTGACCAGCTGATCCCTGACCCCGCTCTTCTGCACCACAGCTGGGCACAGGCCGTGCGCTGTGTCCAGCACCGCCTGCATGATTGCCTGAATTTTGGGGAGGAAAGGAAGGTTTCAGTTTCTTTTCTGTCAGGATTCACATGGTTTGCAGTAGATACCATTCCCCTTATCCTTGGGTCAGGGCTGATGAACATCCCCTGCTGCCCATGGGTGCCCACCTGGATTTCCCGGCTGCAGGTCTGTGATGCTTCCTCCGTGAGACACTCCAGCTTGTGCTGCAGCTTGCCATTCTGGTAGGGGGTGTTTCCCGCCTCATACAAGAGGGGCAGGATCTGACATGGGAAGAGAGATGGTGTGGGTCATCCCACGTCACCTCATCTTCTCTTCCCATATTTCCACGCACAGCCTGTGTCCGCGGCTGCCCCATGGAAGAGCATCCACCCACATCAGCTGAGGAGACCCAGTGATCTTTTGGTTTTGCTGGGCCAGGTTTGGGCATCCTCATCCCTCACAGTCTCTGTGCCCCCTCAATTTCTCCCCACCACCCACTGACTCTCTTTCCCCTCTTGCACCCCAGTACACTACTACTTGCATCAGGGGGACCCTTCACCAACACTTTCACCACCTTTACAGTATCAGTACTGTCTTCTTAAATCCTGTCTCTGCCAGATTAAGTAACCAGGGGGGTGCCAGAGAGTTGGGCAAAAGGGGAAAGGAGGTGGTTTGAAGAGAAGTAGAGGAGGAGGAGGAAACGGTGCAATGGGGAGAGAGAACCAAGACCAGGAGGATCAAACCAGGTCTGACAGAGCCAGGAGTTGCCAAGTCAACATGATGGATTTTGTCATGGGCCGATGGAGCATTCTCGTTGCTGGGGTGGGATGATGCCCCAGGGAGGGACCCCTCAGGGATTCAGGGAGGTTTCTCACCAGTGTGGGCATCTGTGGGTTGCAGGGTGTTCTCAAAGCTGGAGCACCCATCTCTCCCAAGGAGGGACATGTGAGCATGGGATGCCAGAGGGAGAGGGTTTGTAACCCTGTGGAGGGTGTGGACACTGCTGTGTGCCTCCGGGGCAAAGGGACTAAACATTTTGATCTTTGTTCTAGAAGGGAATTCAGAAATTCTCACTGTTCTTTAACGTTTGCAAGGGCTCGGTGGTGTGCATCTGTTGCATTGACATTCTGGAATTCCCTGACTGCTGGTTAATGATGTCATTAACTGATCAATGCCCTGCTTCGATCCAGAATGGATGCCGGGTGAGCTGAGGGGGTTTCCCACACTGTGGACTCACACTGACGGAGAGGTTGGCATTCCTGATGGCCTCCTCGGCGCAGAGGATGTCCGTCTCCACCTCCCTGCCCGTGCAGGTGCTGAGGATGTCGACGTGCTTCTGCACACTCATGCAGATCTCATTCACCATCTGGAGCGCAGAGAGGCTGTGTCATGTGCCAGCACTGGAGCAGCACAGCCAGTTCCCCTCCTTGCCGTGACTTTCCCAGAGAGGAGTGTGCTCGGAGGGGGCACGGGCAGGTTACAGCCTCTGAGAGCAGCCCTGCCAACAGCCAGGGATGCCACACAGCAGGGATTTGCTGGCAAGAGTGCACAGGGGGCAGGAACACACTGTATAGGTTAGCATAGCAGCAAGTTATCTCAGCAGTCCATATGCGTGAAATGCATGGATGCAGCCAGCAGGATTCCAGATCTGGTTTCCATCCACCCCCTCCCTCACCACAGAACCATGAAAAGGTTTGGGTTGGAAGAGATCT
>WAAG01084963.1:9583-36306 GCA_013390105.1 Tichodroma muraria | reverse complement strand
GAAAACCAACCCCCAACACTTTGGAAATGTTGGGGTTTAAATTAATTTCATGAAGATTGAAGAGTGAAGACAGAAAGCAAGGTTCCTGCAGTAAGGAAGAAAACACTTTGGGAGGCAAGGATACAATGTGATGTGCACATAACAAAAGGCAAAACTGCTGATAAAGATTTTGCTGGAGTCATGCAACATAACCCTGATGACTAATGCAATGAGAGGTCATCATGAAGGGGTTGGTAGAACACAACAGAGAAGCACATGTAGGGAACCTCAACTCAGCTCAAAGATCCCAAAAGATACAAGAAGCTAAAAAGAACAAAGAAGAAGAATGGAAGCACTTGACAGTTCTGCTTGATGCCTTTTTGCTGATGTTACGTGCCATTTCTTTTAGGGTATTTTAATTCTTCTTGAGTAAAGCAGTGATTTAAATTGCCAGAAAGTATTGTCTACAGTAGGCTCAGAGCCATGTCCTAGAAATTAGAAACAAAATATGGTAGTCCTGCTTATTAAAGGTTAATTTGTCATCTTTTCTGCACTACTTTTACAATTATACACTGACATCATAGAACCTTTGTCATGTCAAACACTGACTTGAAACAGCAGAGCTTATTCCCACTGAAACTGTAAGACACGGGTATAAACTTCAAATTTAAGACAAAAGAAAAAAAAAAAAGCTATTTGAGATTAGCAAATAACCATTTCCAATTCCACCTTCCGGAGTCAAATGCAGTCATTTTTGGAGCAGGAATGGATTTAGCACCCTCAGCAGCCCGCAGCACATCCCCCTCCTCCTCCTCCTCTGAACAACAGCGGCTCCCCAAAGCGAGCCGAGCGGCAGCGGCCGCAGAGGCTGCCCCTCCGCGCTCCGGTGCCGCCGCAGGCAGCGCCGCTCCCGACTCCCCTCGCCCGGGCGGATTCAATCCCCGCCGGCTCCGGCGACACAGCCGCTTCCCACCTGCCCTGCGGGCGCTGCCCGACACAGGCACAGCGGGGGAAACGCAGCCGCCTCCTGCCATTACGCCCTGCTCCCGGGGAGGGATTTAGCTCATTGCGGCTGCTGCCGAGAGCGCTCAGTTTACACGCGCTCCGTGCTCCCGAGATACGAGCCGGGGCTGGGGGTGTGTTTGTTTTGAGCTGGGGTCAGGTGAGCTCGCGGGGAAGCATCCACGTGTCCTCCGGAAAAAAGCGCAAAGCCTGAAGGAGCTCACAGGTTCGGATGGTGACAAGGTTTAGTTTAGCTGTCAAACTTAGCTACCCCCCAAGATAAGACTCCACGGTTTCACTTAGCTACCCCCCAAGATAAGACTCCACGGTTTCTTTTATCGCTGTATTTATTCTCAGTCTTGAAATTACAAATACTGAATCTCACTCTGCCATCAGAAGCACACAGTACCTCATCCCACACACCCACAAATACAGAAATATACCTATACATGCATGTAACTGCACATACATGTATGTATATACACTCATGCGTGACTAGATGCAGCTTTAATCAATAAAAGCTGAGCCCGACCCCGTGGCTTGGCTTCATTCAACATCTCCACCCGTGTCAGAAGCGTATAAAGCCATTGTGAAACCCTGAAATCAGAGATTCCCCATCAGTGTATAAAGCCATTGTGAAACCCCAAAATCAGATTCCCCATCAGTGTATAAAGCCACTGTGAAATCTCGAAATCAGAGATTCCCCATCGCTTCATTTCGAGACACAGATCTTAAAAAACAATAAAAGCCAAATTATCATGACGCCCACGATCTCCCTGGATGCTTAGAGTGCAAAATTGAAAATGTAAGTCTTGCTCTGTTCCTCCCTAATATTGCCAAATTTCATAACACTGCAGAAACAGTGACGTCCCCTCCACCACAGGCAGATATTTACAGCCAAACCACCTCTCACGGGGCTGAGCCCTACGAGCCCCAGCACTGCCAGGGCACCTCTGCAGCAGGAGCTGCTCCTGCTGTGGCTCTGCAAAACCAGTAATTTCCACGGCTGCCCTGTGGCTGGGTGCCTGCAAGCCCCTCCCACGGAATTCCTGCCTGATCAGCTGAGAGCTGACACAGAAGTGCTTTCTTTCAGTGTCACCACTTTATCTAGCTCCAAAAAAAACCTCAAAGCCTTACTACCATCAGCACCTTCAGCTGATAAATTTGGCTGATTTGGGCCCACGGGTTCAAAAGTCCTCCAAGGGAGGGATGAGGATATAAGCAGAGCACGAGCACTTAAGCCTCCTTAGGAAGTCAGGCTAAAAAGAGATTTGACTTTCTAAAGTGCCATGATACAGTCTGGTGAGATGGTTTCAAGCCATGGGTGCAGGGCAAGTAAGGAGATCACTACCTCTGAACAGCAGTGAATGAACCCTTGGAACTACATCACCTGCAAACAACTTGCAGGGGAGGACAAATGTAACATTTGAAGATGAGGGGAAAGGTGTCAGGCTGGGCTGGTGGGATCACCACAACTCTAAATCAAGCAGGTTTAAACAGACTGGATCAAAAGGCTGAGGACAACCACATGAGCTTCAACAAGGCCGAGTGCCAGGTCCTACACCTGGGTCACAACAACCCCATGTGGCACTGTGGGCTGGGGAAGAATGGCCTGAGAACTGCTCAGCACAGAGGGACCTGAGGGTGCTGCCTGACAGGCAGCTGAATATGAGCCCCGGTAGCCAAGAAGGCCAAAGGAATCTTGCCCTCTCTCAAGAACAGTGTGGCTAGCAGGACTGGGAAGTGACTGTCCCCCCTGTACTCAGTAATGGGAGGTCACATTTTGAATGCCATGTTCACTTTTAGATCCCTCATTCAAAAAGGGCCATTGAGGTGCTGGAGCGAGTGCAGAGAAAGGAAACTCTAGAGAAAGGTCTAGAGAAGATGTCCTGTGATAAGAGGTTGAGATAACTGGGGTTGTTTGGGGGAGAGGATGATCAGGGGGGCCTCACTGCTCTCTACAACTACCTGAAGAGAGGTTGTAGTGAGGTGGAGATTGGTCTCTCCTGCTGTGTCTGAAGAGAAAGGATGAGAAAAAATGACCTTAAATTGCGCTAGGGGAGATTCAGGTTAAACATCAGAAAAAAATGTTTTCCCTAGAACAGTGGTTAGGCATTGGAAGAAGTTGCCCAGGGATGTGGTAGAGTCTGTGGAAGCGTTCAAGAAGCATCTGGATATGTCTGGTGGTTTAGGGCTGAATATGGTGGTGCTAGGTGGATGTTTGGACTAGCTGGGTGATCTCAAAGGTCTCTTCCAACCTAGATGATTCCGTGATTCTGTTAAGCCAGAAAACAGTGGAAAAAGTATTAGAAATTTTTAAAAGGCAATTCTGTAGCCAAGAAGTTCTTATGGATTGCGAGAAGGCTCCAACACCCTCAACATGTTGGGGATGCCGAAATTCCAGCTTTCTGCACTAAAGAGGAAGGTGCCTTGTTACCCTGCCAGCATGATACTTTCTTTCATTGGAGACCTATTTTGATTCAGCAGCACCAGAGAGATTTAAAGCATGGAATAATACAGTCAAGCTCTGAGAAATCAATGTCCTGATGCCCATTGTTTACCCAGTCCCTGTGCACATGGGCAGCAGTGCCCTTTCCATCAGGCTTGGGATCAGGGGCACTGGGAGGGCTCCCTCTCTCCAACAGGGCTGGGTGTTCTCAGCTTCAGCAGGGGCCTGGGAGAGGGCTCTCCCCTCTCCTCTTCCGCACAGCACAGAGGGAAGGAGATGAGAGACATGGAATTAAGTGAAGGTAAACAGAGGAACCTGCTGGGGACCAAAGCTTCAACCTGGGAGATGTGCCCCAAAGGCGGTGACTGATGAACCTTGGGTGGGGTTCTCCACAAAGCCTTCTCCTTTCCTGGACAATTGAAATGGGCAATAAACTCCAAATTTCCACTGGGAAGATGAAGGCCACTGCAACATGCGATGGCATTACCCAGTCCCCATCCGTACTCAACATTCATGCTGGCTCCAGGATGCAGCACCACTGGCATCTCATCTCTCTCCACCTTTTGCTCTTATTTTGTTTACAGAAACAAGTTTGCACCCCCAGTGCTATTTTTGTACTCCTTCCCACCTGGTTATTCACATAATTACAGCCACCCCAAGATTATGTTAATGGTTTGAGTACCACGTTTGAACACAGGGAAAACAAACTGGAAGCTGGGCACAGAGTGTTGTCTGTTTTCCCCAAATTAGAGAACAATTCTCTACAATTATGATGTCCCCATCCCTGTTGTAATTAACACAGTGCAGTCAAAACCAGTTAATACAAATGGTATTAAAAAGGTCTAATTTGTCTAAATAAGAGAGTCTATCAGTGAACAAATTACATACTGCCCCTGGGAAATGAGACAACACAGGGAAAGTTGATATAAAAGCATTTTCTGAAGACTTCAGATGTTACCAGCCTCAGTTCAGGCCCAGTGTCAGCTCCTAAGTGGAGACTGAGAATGGGTCTATACATCCACAAATAATGTTGCACTCCAGCTCCACCTGGGTTTCTACCTGTCTCCCTTGCACTCCTATGGAAACAGAAACTTTCTTGTGAAGTACTGACAGAAACAATGCAAATTTTGCAAAAAGTTTGTTTTAGAGTTTTCCTCTGGGGGAAAAACCAAAACAAGCCAAGGTAAAACCAAACCAAACCACAGATGTTCAGCTGGGAAAAAGTGTGGTAGGTGCCAGGAAAAGTGACTGCTCTTATGAAGTGCTGTGTGTCCACAGGCTGCCAAGAAAGAGACAGCTAAGCAGCATTTTCAGAATTTTCCATATTTGGGGAAAGCTGGATTCCAAGCAAGTCCCTTTTTCTTGTAGGTGCATACTTAAAATGGGGCTAATGCTTCCAGTGCCTCCCATTAAGGAAAGCATAAAATCATCCCAATGGAATTGATTTTTTATCAGCCAAGTCAGTGAAGCCATAATTATTGCAGCCCTCCTGGGCTGGTAGCTACCAGCCATTTATAGAGCAGCGAGGAGATAAAAACAGCATTTACACATATATATAATCACTTTATTTCTCTATTAAATATTAATTTCCACAGGATTTACAGAGTCCCTGTGCAGCAGCCACCACCCAGCGCTCGCTGTGCTGCTGGCAGCTCCCACACGGATGCCGTGGGCTTCACACGGCACTTAACATTCCTGCTTCTGCCTTCCTGAGCTTCCAAAAATACTTATTTTATTATTATTATCATCCTCGTTTACTTCTACCTGCACAGTGAACCCACTGCTGCCACTATTTTGGATCTCTTTATCCTGAATATCAAAAAGCTTTAACACTATTCTGGCTGTTTCTCAGCTGGTGGTGCTCTTGGCCACACATTTTTCGGCTGTTGTCTTTCCAAGACCTCTCAGGATCAGTGACAAATGCCTAAAGGCCAGTTGCCACTCACTGTAATCACCACATTTGTGCTTTTATGGAGAATGCAGGGTATGCCATCACATCCACACCAGTGGGAAAACCCCTATAATTTCTAGGATGCCACCAGATACCTTACCAGACGATATCTCAGAAATCACATTTTTCCCCCAAATTGCTCTGATCCCTTCTTGTTTTTCATAGAACAAATACGACTTGCAGCTTTGGCCTAAATTAACTACGAGGGATTTAAACATAAACTCAAGAACAAATACTGATTTGCAGGATGTTGCTAAGCCTAACAGGGACATTATTCTCATTACAACAACAAGCTTCTCCAAAGCACAGGAGTCAAAGCAACCCTCGACCCAGCATTTTGCAGCAGCTGGCTTTGCAGGGATAAATACAGCCTCGTGGGCAGTTCCATCTGCTGGCCCACCAGAAATGGCAACATTGGGAAAAAAAAAACATAAAAACTCCCTACATCTATGTTTTACTCCAGAGATGACACATTCAGCTTCCCAGCTGGCTTCTAAGCCACTCAGCTTCCAAGATTTATGTGAAACAGTACTTAAAAATACTTTTTACCATTAGCTGGAGGGGGAGAGGGGACAAGACAGCAAAAGAAAGAGCATCTGCTCTGAGACTATTGAAAAGCTCAAAGTTTATTGCAAAGGGCTGTAAAGAAAGCTAACCAGGTTAGCTTTATCCAGCAGAGTATCCTGACAGCCTGAGAATAGTATTTTACACCAGAAGTGTCCTTCTCTGAATCCAGGCACTGGACATTCAGCAGCTCAACACAAATTCCCTGGTTAGGAGGTGGTTCCAGATGAACTCAAGCAACGTCTGCAACCTGGTTTTGCACCACTGAGTGACAAAGTCTATGAGAACACCAATCTCAGACTTTCACAGGACCTGTGGGACTGAAGTACCCCAGAGTCTTTACATATGACATCCTCTGATGCACAATAAGCCCTTTTCTCCCTCTTCCCAAAACCAGGAAAATACACAGAAATAAGATTTTGAAAGGAAAGAAGGGATGTTTCTGGGATGCAGTGAAATTAAAACAAAACCAACTACAAAACTCCTACATACGTGTCTGGGTTCCCTGGAAACATCACTTTTGATTTCAACAGTTTTGGGGCAAGGTGCAGCCTGTGCAAAAAAAACTTTCTGCAAGCAGGCTAAAAGCAGTGGTTAAGGGTGGATGTTGCTGAGCTCTGCCCTCTGTGGTTGCAGCTTGGCTGCAAAGCATGAAAACATGCACATTAAACATCCCAAATGTTAAGATAAGCAAATACTTCTTTGCCACAACTCTGAAGTTACTGCCAAAACCTCTGAAGATGGCTCTGCTGAAAACATGAAATCTCCCTACAGATCCTGGAACAACTCAGGTAGTTTTCTATAGCTGCTACCCTTTTCCTATGAAAGCATAAATTGTCCGTTAATTGAATGTGACAAATGAAAAGTAAGGAGATTTAAAATAACAAACGGTTCCCCAGCTCTCCCTGCAGCAAAGTTAGAGACACTTAATTGAACTTTAGCTTAGCTGCCAAACCAGAAAACTAACAAATAAGAAAGCACAGGGAATACCTGTGTTTATTAAGTTCGTACCTCATCTTTCTCCAGGAACAGCTCTGCACTGTCAAACTTTTTTCCTCTTTTAAGTGCAAAAAATGCAATGAAGACACAAAACTATTCGGCATCACAAGGACTGTGGAGGTACTTACAGAACTGGCCACAGCAGGAAGCAACAAAATGCCTCTGTAAAAATATCCAGGAGACCAGAACACAACCTCCCTGTCATGGGGGACATTGGGCCATGTCCATATGAACTGGAAATGCAACAAGTGCAAGCCAGGAGGCGCTTCACCCCTACATGTCACGGCTGATGGGATGGATCCTGGAACAGCTTCGGGGTCAACCTTGGCGTAACAAAGTTAGACACTGAAAAGGACGCAGTAAAAATTACTGATGGGAGAAAAATGTCTTTTAATGAGAAATGTGGAGCTCAATCTGTTCAGCTTGTCTGAGAGGTAACTTGATTATAGCGTAAAACTCTTCACAAAGGAAAACACAGAACCAGAAAAAGGCTTTGTTATCTCTTCAGTGACAAATAAAAGAAATCACTGGCTGGAAGCTGAAGACAGGAAAAAGCCAACAAGGAAAGTATTTTTATAGCATGAATCATTAAACTCTCCAACAAGCCACGAAATAGAGCAGAAAACGCTTAAATTGTTGGAGATGCCATGTGAAGCCTGGATCTCTTCCTGCAGAGGGAAGTGCAGTCAGACACAGCGTGCCCTGTGCCGAGAGGAGCAGGTGGGAACAGAGAAGCTCACGGAACACTGGGGTGAGGACAAGGATGACTCAACAGTCCCTTCTGGCTTGACTTTCTGAATTGCTATGGAGCCACCAACCCAGCACCTCACATGGACACGGAGCAGCATTTACATACTGCAACTTGCTCAGCCACAAGGAAATGGAATAATTCTTCCTTTTGAAAGCCAGTTTCCTGAGACATTTGGAAATATGGGTACGACCATGACCTTCTGATTTTATATGAGGCTTTCAATGCAGCTGAAATTAGATAATAAAGAGGAGTGTGCAGACCCAGGTACCCTCACAAACATGTCCTCACTCACACTGTTGGCTTGGCCAGGCTTTTGTCAAGGCAATGTTAAGGGTAGTTGATCACAGCAATTTCCCTACTTTGCTTTCCCACTTGCAAAGTAATTGTTGAGGGATATTAAAACACACGAGGAAAAAAACATCTGTGCTGAATTTCTTCTCCTCCAACAATCAGAGAATGTTTTCCCAGACAGCATCAAAAAGACCATCTCTTAAGCTACTTAATAATGTTTAAACATGTTTATCTCAAGTGATAGCAGTGCTCTTTGATAAGTAATGAACCAGGTAAAATAAAAATAGCAAACAAAGGAAAACAAGATTGTATGGCTGCTCTTCTGTCAAGCTGTTCTCAGAAGTCTAGCAATTAAAGGGGAACGTATCCTTGCTGGAAAAGCTCGGTGAAGCACAAGAAATGACAGTTTTGAGTAAAGAAACCCTTGGAGCTCTGTCCTCCCCCTGGCCTTGGCACACCTGTTGCTTGGTAATTTGGGCAGTAGGTTTGCCACCACCGCCTGTCTGCGAGGGAACAGTGATCCATTGAGCCTTTCTCGGGAACAGCAGGGCCACGCTTTGTGCTCAGCTCCAGCACTGCAGCACCAGGGTCTATGTTTAGAGACTCCTTTAAGAGCTCATTTTGCAAAATACTTGCTCATTATCACCAACTAGCCAGTGATTAAATAATCATATACTTTCATCTCAGATCCAAGACAGCTTCCTTTGCCTGGTCTCCGAATTAAAAGGACGGATTTTCCTACGTTGGGCAGCAGCTTTATGGGACGAAAAAATCACATCAGTCACTCTGAGCTCTCACAATGCACTGAAATCTATTTCTATCTTCCCTCAGCAAGTTTCAGCTCTAAAAGGTAGATGACTATCAGGTAACAGTAAACCAGTTTACCCAGTGCAGTTCATCCAAATTTTATGACAGATGCAAAGCGCTTTGCAGAGGTGGCTTAAAGCTATGAATGCTCGTGCTGAACTCCTGCAATGTTTGCAATGATTCAAAATGATTTAATGACACATCTGCTTCGGGTTTATGTTTTTCTGAGCAGCAGGATGTTGGAGAAGCGAGCATATCACATTGCTCTTGCACTTGGAGCCCTACTTTACGGTTTCTGTGCCAAGGGCAGACATTACCCCACAGAGGCACGGGAGGGAGGCAGGGAAGCTCTCCAACCCATCCAGTGGCCCAGCACAACGGGTTTTGTGGGAACTCAAACAGCACAGACTGCTGATGACAACCAGTAAGAAGGCAAATATATTAATATATTACAGTGGGGATTTCCAGAGAGCCCTACAGGAACCCGACCAACTTGAACTGAATTTCAACAGAAGCTGGAAGTGCCCCTAAAGAAAGATCGTACTGGTTCTGCCAGCATCCCACTGATTCCCTCAGAGCTCTGAAACAGGGACCATACCCCTCTCCCAGCAAAGACCAGGATTCCAGCAGTAGGGCAAATTGTTTAGGAACAGGGTTGTGTGAAGACTGTGTCTGTAGCCACTGACTCCAGTACCAGGTGATGCAGGAAAGTTTTGTAGAGCACCTTGTCTTCTCCCTGGCTATAAAAGGAACCTGATACAGCCCCTCTGACACATTTAAACTCGGTGCCCAAAGTAGGCAGTGTTAGCCCTAACTATTGCAGACGCTTGTGCTTTGCCTAAGGCTGATTTAAGCCCACTAAAGCCCTCAAACAAGGCTTGAAATACCATTGCTGCAGCACACAGGATTAATGCTGGTCCTTCTGCAGAGGGGTGAATGTCATTTGCAGAACTGTGTTAATTCCTGATTTGAATTTAGATGATATTTTTAAATAAGAAACAAGCTCAGAACATCCGCTGGGAATCTCTGACTTGGATAAACTTTAATAAGTCACTAAATACAAATTACTATTGGAAAAGTGCTCAGTGCTGGCTGTATAAAATTAATAATAGTAACAATAATAAAGGAAGATAGGAAAACCACTTTTAGAGAATAATGGCTTCAGACTGAGTATTATGGGCACAGCTGATATATTCAGAATGGTACAACAGCATTAATGAGCTCTAGATCACCACACTCAATCCACAAAATACACTCCCTTTCTTCAGGAGAAGAGGAACAGGAAAGGAGGAGGCTCTGCCTCGAGATAGGAGCGGGAAATCCCTGGGGCAGACTGGATCAGGACAACAAGGCTAATGAGAAAGCAAAATCCTGCTGCTGCTTCAGCCAAACTCTCTCAGTGCTGATACTTGGTGTCCTGTGCCCTCAGCAATTCCTCCTGCAGTCCATGGGTGGTAAGCGAGCTCGGGAAACACCAGATTCCCCAGAATTTTGGCATTCCTAACTTACAAGCATCTTCAGACTAAGCCATTCTGCAGGATGATTCTGCAGCCCCAAGTGAGCAGTAACAGGAGCATCCTGACACAGCTCCTGGCTGCCCCAACAGCACCATCAGACCATGGGACACTTTCACAGGTCCTGGGTTGTTCCGGTTTATTTTTTTTAAAATGTAGGCAGCACTACATATTTATACTGGAGGGAGAAAAGAAGCCAGCTGATTTCACATCATCTTACATTGATTCATCTATTCCAAAATAACATGAAACCTTCACATTCATACTTTTCCTTGCACTGAGATGATGAATCTCCAATAAATCTCCCTAAACCAGTGCTGTGTTAAAATAAAAGACAGTTCTACGTTTATCTAGAAGATGGTGGTGGGAAAATCTCCAAAGAGTGGAAAAGAAGTTTGGAATCTTAAACTGGATTAACACCGAGCCCACATCTTTACGTCACTCAAAGCACAAGGAAGGCTTTCCAGAGAGAGAAAGCAGCAGCTGCACCAAAGAATTAAATTTAAAATACATTTACTTTCAAAGTGGGAGAAAAATGTCTCTTAACTCGTAATCTTTCATACTGAGGACTTGAGTAAAATGGATGTTCTTTTCTTTTAAAAAGTCATGCAATTCAATGTGATCCTTCCCAGCAGGCTACATCTGTTTTAAATGTTTGCTTTCAGAATGTGAAACCAGTCCCTCCTCCCCTTTTATTTTATCTACAATCATGAATACTCCATTTGCTTAAACATATTCTTAACAGATGAGCCTCAGAAAACCACAATGTTAATCCAAGACAGTATTCTGCATCCTTTGGGATACATCACATTTGGGAAATGCCATGGAGGGACCTGGTAGCTACAGTCCACCCAGGCAACAGCAGTATAAGGAGGGAGAGGAGCCTGCAGGCAGAATTTAGGGCTGATGTGTGATTTGGGCTGTTCTCCGTGTTTCTTGCTCATCCAACACAGTAAAATCCTCTAAAATGCTCAAAACACAGATGAGAAAAGAGGTTCACAGCAAAAGAGACTCAAGCAGATTCCTGGAGCAGATCAAGCCTTGCCAAGGAAGGGCAGTATTCCCTAAGGAAACTGGGGCCAAGTGTCTGTCTTGGAAAATGCAAATTAATACAGGGAAGTGTTAGGAGCAGGAAATAAGGAAAATCAGAAGGCATATCTCAGGGCAGCGTTACTTCTGGGGGTGGAAGCTGTAAAATCTCGCAATTTCAAAGATAAGAATTTAGCAAGATTTATAAAAAGAAACAGGCCTTGGCAAATCCCACTGAAGAGGGTATATGAAAATAGTACAGCAGACAAAGGTTGAATAGATACATATTTTTGGATAAATGGTAGAACACCCAAAACCCCAGTGATGATCAGGAATGTTGAAAAGCAGCTTATTGCTTTGCAACAATAAAGCTGGCTACAGATGAAGAGCTACCACACAACATTTTAGGGAAAATATTACCAGCACTGTGATAATACAGAAACACGGAGCAGGGACAGAGTTGTCTGTCAAAGACAACTCAGAGCTGGAGAGGTAAGTGATCTAATGGTACCAGCATAACCCCAGTGAGTTGCAACATCATTCCCAATTCCAGACAGCATGGCAGAGACGTGTCAGCTCAGCCAGCTGAGCAGCGGCTATGAGCCATCTGCCAGCTCCTCTGCTCCTCCTGCACAGGCAGAAGGGCAGAAAACCCCAGTGACTCCCAGTGACTGGGAATCATCTTGATGGCCTGTGGCTGTAGAGCCTGAACTTTCTGACATTGGAAGAGACTGCTGCTCAGACAAAATTGCTTTTAAAATGTCAATTTAAATTCAGTGCTATGAAACAAAGCCACTTCCAGGGCAGGAACAGCAACGTTGGCTTTGCAAACACAACAATCCTTCCAGTAACTTGGAGATCAGGAAAGAAGTCTTGAAAGCCTCATGAATGGTTCCCTATAAGCGTCAACTTTATGTTCTGCAATAATTAAGTCTGAAAATATAAAATTAAAAGATGTAATGAGATGGAAAGGGGAAACAAAACCAGCAAATAACCAGACGATTCAGATGCGCTGAAGCACCGACTCTGCCGAGGGTCAGGTTCTGGCTGTGCTTCCCTGGGGCTTTGCTGCAGCTTGTTCAGCTGTACCAGCAGCTTCTCTATTGACCAGATCCTTGTACATAACCATAATGCTTGTACAGAGAGTAATAACAGGCAGGTATTCCAAGGAGAATGAATCTGGATGATCCCAGGGCCATTGGACGGTGCACGGAATGACAAAGCAGGGCACTCCCAAGCAGGGGAGCAGATGTCACAGAGAGGGGTGCAGGTGTGGGAAAATAGGAGAGGGGGCACAGGATGGGCCTGGACACCCCAAAAGATATCTCACCAACAGCCAGAGAAATGCAGACACTGACTAAACCAGTTTAAGGCTAACAGAACTAGGAGCAAGTATTTATGATACTCCACTTAAAGCAAAGACAGCTGCAAATGTGCAGATACTGACTTTAAGAAAGAATAAAAGCATGCTGGAAAGCATAAATATATTTATTATCCCAAATGGATCCTGGAACAGAGTGGAAGAAACCACCAACCTCCACCTCCTGCTTCTACCAGCAGGAAAAATAAAAGCCTCCCATCAGCATCATACTCCTCCTGAAGGCAGCACAGGACACTGATGACTCATTAAACTTTTTTCTGCAGATGTTTTTAAAATTAAGAGCAATCAGGAATTAAAAATGCTTTATTGCAGAAGAGGCATTTCTGAATTTATAGAAGGGTAGTAAGGCTAAAGGGGGCTTTGAGTAGACAGTGAGGTGGACTGAGAACTGAATGGCAGAACCCAGAGGATGGTAATCAGAGGCACAGGGTCTAGGTTGGAGACCTGTCACTAATGGTGTCCCCAGGCGTTCCATACTGGGCCCAGTTTAACTTCTTCATCAATGACTTGCATAAGGGGTAGATGACTGACCCCTGCTCCACCCTGGTTTTTCGCAGGGAGCAGTGGAAGGGTGAGAAGAGAAAGGCACAGGTATTAGGATTTTAGGTGTTTGACAACAACTTATTATTAAGAGTTCTTCTGCAAGCAGGACTTTTTATTTTCCTTTTCTTTTTCTAAAATAAGTAGAGCTAGACTAACAATAACCACTTTGAGTGCAACACTGCACTAGTTAGTGGCTTACAAGACATTTAGATTCCTCCACAACCTCAAAAGGCCTCAAGGGTGATGCCCAGAGCAGGAGAAGAGCAGCAAGTCTGGAGACTTCCTTATTTTTCTAAACAGGACACAAACCTCATTCCCTGTGCTTTGCTTTCATTGGTCACAAAGAAAAAAATTGCACTGAGTGCAAGAAGAGATCCAGAAATAAAAAAGGATTTCTTAACCCCCAAACCATGACTGACTACACAAGGAGCCATCAGAGACAAGAGGCAGACTGTCAATGTACCAAGAATGAAGTTCTCTTTCAGGAGAATATTTGCAATAGCACTGAAGGACTGAAGCTGGCAGATTAGTTGGCTATTTTATGTAAGAAAGATTGCTTGAATAATCAGTTTTTCTGATGTTGCCATGTCTTTTCATTTGTTAGTGTGGAGCATAATTGCTTCTTGTAAAGCTGAATGACTTTAAATTAGATGGAAAGATGGTCATTGCAAAGATAATTTTGAATGTTCCCTTTCAAAGTAGTAGGTTTAAAAATATGAGTTGAAATGCAACAGAATAATTAATCTGGCAGCAGTCACTTAATTTGTCCCCTTTTTTTTGTTTCTTCCTTGCTGCATGCTTTTAAGTTATCCTGGTATGTTCATCCATGAAAAATGAATAGCAGGAAAATAAATACATTTATCTAATCAACCTCTTACCAGAGCTGAAAGCCTCCAGTACAGTCTAAACCAGTGATTAGGACCAGATTACATTAAAACAAATTCGCCATGTCACTCCTAATACTTCCACTTGAAAATGACCCAAATATTTGTGTTTGTTTTGATCCTCTCTCCAAGCACAGACCTATGTCAGACTCACCCTGGCTGGAGGGGCCCCTGTGCTCACGCATTGCAGCAGGACCAGGGCAGGTTGCTCGGGGCGTTGTCCGGCTGTGGCTTCAGAACCTCCCAGGGAAGGGACAGGATCTGTTTTTCATCCATCTAAAAACCTCCTACAAGTAAGAGCTGCTCATAACACTCCTCAAAGTCATGGTTTGATGACTGCAGCAATCAAAATGACTTTTTCTCACCAGCCGATACAGCTGAGCATTGGTATCAGGCATTTCTCCTCTCTCCATTTCAACCCTCTTTCCAAAATTCCTCGCTTTCCCTCCTTCTCTCCCCACCAAAGGGGTTCCCACCTTCTGGAAAGCACCTACCACCCTGACTGCAGGAATTTTGCAGATGGGATTTATACACCAGGGTACTCAGAAGTGCTTTTTATCTGGAAATTCAAAGCCACTCATTTTAGCAGAGGTCCTGCAGAGCCTGAGGGGTGAGCCTCACCAGCTGGGAACAGGGAGAAAGCTGCCACAAAAAAGGATGGAGAAAGCAAAGAAAGGAGACTCCTGTGTGCCACCTTTGATCAGCAAACAACTTCCAGCCACTTGAAATCTTAAGGAGGGTCCGGGATCATTTCTTCTTCCCCCAGTGTGCTCTGCTCTGCTTTCAGCCCACAGATGAATGCTGCTGATGACGGTGACACATTAGGGAGAGACTTTAGTAACTGGGGCAGAGGAGAAGAAGCAGCAAGTGGTGAGACAGGGAAAAAAAGGAGTCTATATAAAGCTGCAAAATTCAAAAACATTAGAAGAGAGAAATGTAAGAGGGAGAGAGCAAAATTCAGGAAATTTTGGAACTGCCAGGTACATTATAGAAGTGAACTGAGACCCAGCCAGACATCGAATCAACACTCATCCCACAGATCAAACTCAAAACCATCCAAGATGTGTCTATCCCACCACCTTTCTCAAATGTATGAGGGAATTTTCAGGCCCTCATGGCATAAGTCCAGCAGTCTCCTGAGGTCTGAAATTCAAGAAAAGTGTTTGGAGAACTAGGGTCAATACAGAATTACAAGATAATACACTAGGTGTCCCCAGCAAAGTAAAGTACCAAGCTCTACCACAGCTTCTGCTTTTCAAACTGCATCAAAAGAACTAAAACATCACCACATCTTCCAACATGGCTTTCAGAAACATAAAACTGGGCAAAGACTTAACTGTGGGAGCTGATAGATGCAGGAGCCCTTCCCATAAGAACGCCCCGTGGTTCTGGGGACTCCTGCCTTGCTCAGCCAAGGCGCTCCCAGTTTGTACCAGCAGGTACTGAGACATAATAAAGGCAGAAACAACTGCTGCTCAATCACGTGTATGAAACAGCACACATAATTAGAGCTGCCTGTATATGCAAAGGCTCAAAATTAAAAGTCAGCAACTTCTAGTGCTACTTTGTATTTTGGCAGGTTTCACTTTCCCACTTGGCATCCTTACAACATCTTTGGTAAAAGCTAAGATAACAGCCTTGATCATCCAGCGCTAGTTTTTTGTAAACACTCATGTGTGTACATCAGATAAATAATCCAGTACCTGCTGCACATTTAATCTCTCCATGGCTGTGCAGAAAATGTACCAAAGTCCTGAAGGGCCCTCAGTCTCTGCCCTTGGACCTGCATCCCACCCACCCCATAGCCTGCTACACGCTGGCTCATCATTCGTGCTAGCAGCTTGTTTTCTCAGCCATTCACACACAGTTTGCTTCCAAGGCTGGCTTTTACTGGCACAGATCCCCAAAATGTCTTCCCAAACACACACACTCCTGCTAGGAAAGCCATCACAAAAGATAATAGCGCTCATGCCAAGTACAAATCATCTTTAACTCTTAAGTTTGTTTTCTGCAGTTCTGAAATACAACTAATCACAGGTTCCCAGTGTCTGCCTTTGAGAGAGAAAGGTGTGGGGGGAATCTCTCCTGCATTCATTAAGGCACAAATGTACACACCTCTGTTTGAATCACTTTGACTATTTATGCTAACCTGCACAGGCTCCTCCTTTGATGGGTTACCCTCTCACTTGTCCCACAGTCAAATCTTTTCGCTGCCCCAAAGTCAAACCTACATTAGCCTTCTGTTTCCACTGTCAGCATTCTGCAGCAAATTCTCCCCAGAAGCTATGCCACCCATCCCAAACTTCAATCCAACTGAGGTCAGTCCAGACACAGAATTTCCCAAGAATCCCCTTCTCTGGAGCAGGACGGCACTAATGGGAATCAATACCCTTCAACTCTTTAGGAAAAGTACAAGCTACTTTGAACTCTTAATTAACCCAAAAGACTCAAAGCCCAAATCCCTTCCTTCCAGGCTCCCTCACCAAGGGATCTGCTCCCCATCATACACCAAAGACCTGCTGCCCACTTGCAAATTCAGAGCTATCAGCTTCGACAGGAACCTGACCTGAACCAAAGTCTCCCCTGAATAACAGATGGAAAGCAATTTTAAAACACATGTGATTACAAATGCCTGTAAAAGCTAAATTCCTATTTCCACGTAAAACACCCATTTCACTTAAAATAACTGGGGAAAAAGGCATGGCCTTTACATGGCCTCACTACAGATGGTAGCAAAGATTTACTAGCAAAGAACAGTAGTGAAGTCTTCTTCTAAAATGTTATTGCTCTTACATAATATGCTATCATGCATTTTCTAGCACACTGTGAAGTGCTGTCATAAATATTTAAACGGTGATGACAAAGTAAGAGAGGTGTCGGTGCCTCCTGTGTTTCTGGTTTTTGCTGCTCGCTCCCTTGGGCCCACAGTGAGGGAAGAACTGAAAATAAAAGTGCTACATGCGAACCATACCAGATGCATATACCTGGTGTCCAGTAAAGCAGAAGGGAGTTGAACTCGCTATTAAAAGATCTTTCTACACCAGGGCTTCCTCTGTCATGACGGCCAAGCTTGTCACCAGCGAGGCTTCCCTCCCCACACGCTCGCCTGACTGCATTAGTTATTACATTTGATAGCTTTATAGCATTATTTGAAGCTTGCTATTTACCCAGTTACACAAGGCCCAGCAGCTTAGAGCCTGCTCTCTGCCTGGGCTGCAAATCTCTGCAACTACCTCCAAAATAGCCCAGATTTTATGACCCATTAGGCTTAATGATAAATCCTTGGATTTATGTTCCGGGCTAGTGAGTGATGAGAGATCGAGGGCTAAACTTTGATTTTTCTGTGGGCCAAGGGAATTCTGTGGAACCCACAGAATTACAGAATAAAATTTCTATAATTTTATTTTTCTCATTATTTGCTGTAATGACTGCAATGCTTTGCTGTGACATCATGGTAATTTTTACTATTATCTACATCAAAATCAATACTGTACTTGGTCCCTTCACAGTGCCAGCACTTGTATTTCCTCTCCCAGCAACATGGCAACACTGCTGGAGCAGTTTTCTATCCCCTGCTCAGCCTGAGCAGCAAAGCCTGCTACAGATGCTAATTCCAGAACCTCCTGGTGCATGAAAGGCAATGGTTTTCGACTTGCAAATACTGCTGGAGCTGGGGCAATGCTTTGGGAATAAAGACTGTTCTGCTTTGAACCAGTTTTGTACATTTGTGGTGCTTAACATGCAATGCCAGTGGTGACTGGAGTTGAGATAAATTTTGCCTCATAGTGCTTTAAATCCAGAACCATGGAAGAGCAGCCAATACTTTGGAGAGATGCTACTCTCAGCAGGTCCAGTACTTGCATTGACTATAAATCTCCTGTTTTAACAGTTTCTCTGCAAACTCCAGGCCTCTGGAACCTGGGGAATACAAGAAAACCTCTAATTTTCTCTCCAAAACAACTTTAAAAGAAATAAAGAGAAAATTAAATGCCCCATGCTATGGGCAAAAGTTTTGAGAAATGGTCTATAAGGACCACAAATATTCATGCAACTCAACAGTTTCACACTTGCCTGGCTTTAATAGGCTCATCACAAAGACAGGCACCACACTTTTTAGAGCTGGTTACTAGTTTCAGCAAGGACAGGACAGTGCACCATGGAATGATAGGGAGAGACTGTTAAAAGGTTAAGGAATATCATGATACTACAAAGCTACTCACTCCTCCAAGTTATTTTTTTTCAAAGATTATTTCATCCATTTGACCATGCTGTACAGGTACACGAGGACTACTTGACCAAGAAAGGACAGAAAAAGCAAACATTAAAGGTCAAATTTTGAGCAGCTCAAATTTACAGAGCGAGACAGATGCCTTCTGTAATAAAGGGAACTTGTCAAGGGAATGGAGCATTATCTGCCATCTGTCTTGATTGACAGCTTGACAGTCTTTCACCCATTTAAAAAAAAGTCTTTAAAAAGCATTAGTTAGCAATTATTACCAATTTTCCTATTAAGGAAATTTTCCATGGAAAAATAGCTGCAGTTTAATTTCTAGCTGAATCAGGACAATTGACTATTTTTCTTCCTCACACAGAATTGGAAATTGAAGGGAAATAACAAGATGCTGTCAGATCAATACCAGAGCAAAGTAAACAGGAAAGGAATAAAAATGGCAAAAGTTATGGAACAAAATCACACAAACCCCCTTAAATCCTCACCTGAAGATCTCTCTTAAGAAGCAGCATCAGGTTGTTGTGCAAAAAAAATGCAATAACAACATACTGTAGACCAAGTCCTACCAAATGCTGTGGAGAAAGTCAAAAAGCTTTTATAATAAATGTGAGCCACAGAGGTAACAGGATTTTCCCATTACACACACAGTGCCAGGGATCCATTGGATTGATGAGGTCTAAATTGAGACTGGCTTGCTCAAGAAGAAAGAAGCCCTGGCTTTAACTTGAGTTCATGAGAAGAGAAGGCATCAGGATGAGCTAACTGGACCTTCCAGTACCTGAAGGGAGCCTATAAAAAAGATGAAGAGAGACTATTTACAAGGGCATGGAGTGAGAGGACAAGGGGAATGGCTTCGAACTGAGTAGGTTTAGATTAACTTTTAGAAAGAAATTCTTCTCTGTGAGGGTGGTGAGGCACTGGCACAGGCTGCCTAGAGAAGTTATGGATGCCCCATCCCTGGAGGTGTTAAAGACCAAGCTGAATGAAGCTCTGAGCAACCTGGGATAGTGGAAGGTGCTCCTGCCCACAGCAGAGGAGCTGGAACAAGATGATCTTTAAGGTCCCTTCCAATCCAGGTCATCCTATAATTCTATTCTATGGATTCATTACAGCAAACAATTTCTCCTTGAAGGAAGCAGCCCTGCTGATGGGTAATACATTCCACACTCCTCTCACCAAAAGAAGAAAAAACATCCATTTAATGTTAGCCTGTAAAGAGACTGTAAGTCACTTTTCAGCTAGCAATGCTCTGAACCACTGTTTAAATTATTCCCCTTATTCCCTGTACTTAAGCACTTGAAAAAGCCCTACGTAGTCTCCCTGTGAATCTTGACAGTGTTGGTCCTCCAAGAGACTGGGTAAAGAAAGCACTGATGTGGGATGGATGCTGCATTATCAGTAGTTTCTGTACTGTATCTCTAGTAACAGAAAAAGAGAGACATGCTTGAGTCCTTCATAAAAGCTCTGCCTCAGTAAAGCACTTCCCTTGCTCTCCAAAACCAAGACTCAACTCTCGTCTCCATCCAAGTGAAGGCTCCCTCTGCCTCACCCCTAGGAATAAATTCTCTGTGGCACTCAGGCGCATGGTTTTGCACGTGTTTCCCCAGGCAGTCTTTAGGGTATGGATTACACCATCTGCTTTAAACTGAGCCCTGTCATCAATACCCCGTTTTGGCAGGAGAGCTACTGGCAATAACCACTTTCCTTCACTGCCAACCCCTCCCTGACTTCCAGTAGGACAGGACTCTTTCCATCCAGCCACACGACTGTAATAACAGACATCCATACACAGGATTTTTCTAATTTGTTTGCGTTTCTACTTCTCATCCTTCATTTACTGTCCTAAAAATGTCAGAACAGAGAGCAGAACTTAAAAGGCAATCACCACCTGCAAGCATTGTAGCAACACAAAACTATTTTGGCAGTCAGGCCTTTCTCAAAACATGCTCCCCAGCCTATATCCCACGTGCTGGGAAGATGCAGCACGGTCCCCAGATTTCCACTGCTCCATTTCAAGCTCCTGCATAAAAATGGGGGCACTCTTTTTATTTCCTAGGTTTCCTCAGCAGCCAGTGGCTTAGATTACAGTCATTGCCTTCAGCACTGGAGCAGTTTCCACTATCACACTAAGTTTAGGTTTCCAACTTAAAATCAATCCCCGGTACTGCTGCTGCCCCAAATCCCATGGCACAGCCCATGACACGGGTGGTGCCTCCCAACCAGCCACCCCACTAACAGCACCATGCTCCACAAACTTTAACATTCCGGTCTCAGCTGCAGCTCAGACATGAAATTCTCTGCCCTTTGATTATTTTTTCCCTGTGACACAAAGCTTAAATAGGAAGAAGTTCTGTTCTTTGGAAAGGAGGAGTTCAGTGCGTGCAACAGAGACAAATTCACGTACCATTATTCTTTCCTGCATGCTTCAAAATCTGGGATAAAGGCACAGCACAGGGCCCATTACTTTGTTCTCATCTCACTCTCAGGGAAACCTTCCTACTTCTTCAGCCTAGAAAATCACCCGTTGCTGTAAAACACAAAACCAAATACCTCTAAATTCAAGAGCGCAATGCTACAAATGTGTTCCCTTTGGGGTCTTTACATGCAAGTGAGAGACAAGTTTAATACATGCAAACCCAGCTTTCTGTGGCCTTGGCAGTATTTAGTTGAAAAAGCAAACAATTTAAATATTCTGACAGTTTGCTTGCATTTCATGAAGTGTCTGGTAACAACCCTTTTGAACTACACCTCATTTCTACGTCCTTCAGTTGTATCTTAAGAGCTCTTCTGTGAGTAGTGTGCAAAAGATGCATCAAAAATCTTTTAAGCTTATTTATTTACATGGCCCTAACAAACAACATGGCATAAAGAATTGTTTTCACAATCCCGTAAAGTACTAAAAGCCTCCTGGGACCGATCAAGACTCTCCAGCTCTGAACTGGAGAGTTCTGCACCTTTGGAAAAAATTAAAACTAAACACCTAAGGTGCTTTTCAAAAGCAATTATCATAATCCCTGCTGTTACCCGGAGGGAAGCAGTGGCATGCAGAGGTTAAATAACTTCTTGGAGGTGGCTCAGTGAGCAGCACAGCCGGGATTAGAGCCACGGCGCCTCCTGACTCCCAGCTCCAGGCTCAGCCCAGCACCTTAAATAGCTGCAGTGCAAGTCATTAGCTCAGTCCTCTGAGCGTGCATCTAGCTTGGGGAATGGGAAAGCTGGAGGTTAAGTTAATAATACAAAACTTTCTATGGAGAATCCCAGAAAGAAGCCTTAAATTTTAACAGCTCTAACCTGACCATCCTCTGCAAAAAAAGAGCTGAGCACATTTTACTGCCACCAGTTTGGGACAAGTGAATTATTCACACGCAGCAGAGCGTGTTGTAATAAAAGGTTTATAGGGGCTATCACCAGGATCATTCTTGTGGCATTTATTCATTCCAGTTTCTGTTTGCTGGCATTTCTTTTGTCCTCCCCTTTGTCACCAGGATTCTCTCCACCCTTCCCTTTGTGGAGTACCTTAACTTCTAAAAAAACAACAACATTTCTGCTAAGAGAGCAGTTTAGTGACATGGCACGTTTTTGTTTACATTGTTATTTTACATTTTTGTGTACTTCTCCAGGGATAGCTGACACATTCGGTTTTCCCCCATCAGAGGTGACTGTGTATGTCTACTTCCACTATTCCCTTGCCTACATCTGCAGTATCTCTCTTATTTCTTTAGCTGCCTCCAGCAGGCAACAATAAATCTAAAACACAGTCAAAAAAAAAGGACAGTCAGAAAAAGGAAAAAATCTCTAGTGTTATTTTTGGCATCTAAGTTCTTTGGCTTAACCTATTTTTGGAAGAGCATCTTTGTTCAGCAAAATCAGAACTCCCAGCCCTGTGACACTAGGTAGCGTGTCTTGCTGCAGGCAGAGCCGTTTGCTGGCAGCAACCTCTGACGGCAGAGCAAAGCCAGGAGAGCCCAGAAGGAAAATGATGGGAGACAGGACTTCACTTCCACTCTCCATCACTTTGTGCCTCTGAGCAAGTCACGCCGCCCCTCTCCGGCGCACTCCGGCCATGCTCCCGCCGGCACACGGCATATGCACAAACAGGATGGGTGCACCCTGTGCCCTGAGCTCCACAGGGTTTGGAAAACAAGGCTTGCTACCAGTCCTCACAGCCTCCAGCCCTTCCAGGACCCCAGTTTTGGTGGTTCATGAAGAGTAAATATTAACTAGTATCTACAGCTCGTGTTTAAATAAAAGCTTTGCTTAGGAGATAAGGAAGGGTGCAAATGGGAAACGGCAGCCCTGAAGAGCTAAACTTGATTAATGTATTTCTGCTTTGCTGGTTTGATTTCGAAAGATATTCAAGCTCTGGATCTGAAACAATTACCTTTGTCCTTCCACCGGATGCACCTTCCAAAAGCGGCAGCATTCTGACATGGCCCAGAAAAGAAAAAAAAGTTGGAAAAGACGCAAAATAGCTGACTTTGTATGTTGTGGCTGGCTCCCTCGTGATGCAATGGGAGCACACACTTCTCACACCACTGCACTCACAGGCAGCACTTCAGAAAGAGGGATAATCTTTGAACCCCCTAAGGCACAAGACTTAGTTTAAAGCTGGAATTTTGTGCCAGGGCTTTCAACAGGCACAGCTGAACCATGAGAGAACCAAACTCTGCAGCTGGTCTTAGACCAGAAGCCTTGGCCGCAGTCCTGCCCTCTTGAGTTGTTTCTCTCCAGGAAAAAAAACAAAACCAGCAAAATTAACATTTAATTGTACAGAAAATACTTTGTTTTCTTTGTTACAGGGACAGACCTCCAAGTGTAACATTGAGTCCTCCTGGGCTCAGTGACATGCAGGCTGAAACACCAGCACTAACAGCCAAGTCCCCAGTGAATCTCTGTGGCCTAATGGATTAAAGGCTTAATTAGAGTTACCTGAACATTAAACACCACTAAAGTGCTCTGAAATTTGCTCTAAATGGGCGTGGGGGAAGCTGCCTTTTGAACGGGCTCAGAACTAACTGGGGTTTTGAGCACAGTTGCTAATGGTTTCGAATCATCACACTTTTCAGCTTTTTCCCTGATAATAAAGCAAATGCAGCTGTGCATCAGGCAGTGCTCTGGCACACCTCACCACTGATCACATCTGAATTTAACAGGGGGAAATTGTCTTACAAATATCAAGCTTTGAGTCTAGAAAGAGGAAAGGTACCCTATGAAGCTCCTACTGAGCTTCAAACCTGTATCAGACGCTGGATAAGCTACAAGGAAATATGCCATCAAAACTAAGGCTCTATTGGTCATGCCATCCATTTTTTTAAGTAAACAGTTGTTTAAAACACATTTCTGGCTTCAAACTGCTATTTAGAGTAGCAAGACCCTATGTTTAAGAGATTAGAATTAATGGTAAAAATAAAGAGTATAACTGGAAGATGGTAGAAAGTGCAGGCCCTACAGGTGTGAGGGTATCAATCACCTGAAGCCTCCATCATCATTCCTCCGGTTTCACCTGGCTGCATTCACATACCATCCCATCCTGACAACAGAGGTTTTGCTCAGCTTTCACCAGAACCTGGGCAAAACTGGCCAAACCCTTCAGCAGTTCCAACAAACAAACTCCTCTGACTTCAGCAAGGAGCAAAGCAGAGACAGTCCCAAAAATGCTTCCAGGATGGCCAAACAGCACCGTGAGTCAGCACCACTAATGCCAGGAGTAGGATATCCCGAGGAGGTATTTAAAAGAGAGGTTTCGTTTGAGATTTAGGATTCTGAACCTCTTCAGCCGTTGTACCCACACACACCTGCTGGCAGTTTCGGCACATGCCACACAGTACACTTGTATTTGTAGCTTTTGCAAAGTAAACCCATAAAACCAGAGCCAGTTTATGTATTTGAACAAGTAGATGCCAAAGACTTCGGATTCCTGATTGGCTTCAAAGCAGGAAAAGGATTTAGGTGTCAAATGTGAGGGCGGTTGGAGAGGAGCAGCAGAGATGTAGGCCCTCTTCTGCTCCGTCTTTCCAGTTCTTTTTTCCATACATCCCTGAAATAGCTGACACCTCTACCCCTGACAGATCTGTGCCAGCATCACCTCTTGGGCTTCGGCCACATGAGCTGGAGCTCTTCCTTGAACTCAGCTTTAAACCCAAACGGCGTGCCCCAGCTGATGTCAATGAGAACAGTTTGTCTCCCCCATGTCAGTAGCAGATCTGAGGTCAGAAGTGACACCGATGAGGTAAAGCAAAACTCAGACTTGTGATTAACTGCCACGAGAAGTTTGTTCTCAGCTGACTGACAGCAGGAGTTGACACTGGGGAGCAAATCTCTTACATAGCATTGTACTTCCCAAATATTAGTTTTCAAAGTAAGAGTTGCCAAAATCTGTTATATTGGCAAATAATAACCAGGGAGTAAAATGTTTTGCAGGAACTTTGCTTGTTACACACTTCCATCTTAGAATTAGCCATTGGGATGCTGAGAACTCATTGAAAGTCAAACGCTGACTTACTGTGAGTATTCAAGATGGATGAAGATGTTCAGGAAAAAAACCCAAACCAAATCAGAAAAGCCACTGGAAAGCAAACAGAGGTGCCAAAGTAATAAAGGAATCAAATGAGCAATGGGATTTACTAGGTCTGGCTCCACAGGGGGCTGCCAAGGGAATTTGCTGATGACAGGACTCTCTCCACAACAGGCCTGCCAGGGTCTCTCTGTGGCAACGCTTCCTGGTGTGGAAGGGCTCCTGAGCTGCCCAGTTAAGCACGGATCAGCAGTCACTCCAGCTGAGGACACACACACACACCATGACTGGTGAGCTCTCGCTTCCTCAGAGTGAGTCTGAAGCACTACAGAGGTGAATAAGAGCACCGACAGCCCCTGCACAACGGGGAGGTGGGACTAGGGCAGACTGGTCTCAAATCATCCGACAAAAATTAATCTCAGCTAGAAATCACGGTCTCACTGGGATCCAAACCATTTGGAAGGATATTTGAAGCAGGAGAAAGAAAGAAAGTTTAGCTTCGGCCCTCTCAACATGAGAGTGAGTCTTTCCCTTGACTAAACCAAGGCTTTTACTCAATTTATCTCCGATTAATACATTTGATATCATAAATACACAATTCCACATTGAACAAAGACCTTTCATCAACCTTAAACGACCTACAGCCAAAAAAATGTGACTAAGACACAGAAATAGGCAGTAGAGTGAACCACGAGTAACTCCCAAAGCTTTACCTGGCACAGCAGCAGCTCCCAAACCAGTGCCCGGCCTCATGCAGCCAGGTCCCTCATTCCCACCTGAAAACCAGGAGAGCAGCTGCTCACCATGGGGCAGTCAACACATTTGTACCCTCCAGGTAGCAGAAACAGCAACGTTCGGGCAGGAAAAAAAATGAGCAATGCGAAGGGCCATTTTGTGAACCTCAAACTGAAAGAGAGGAGATTCTACAGTCTCAGCATCACTCCTGGGTGGGCAGACGGTCAGGGAGCCCCAGGAGCGGCACTACATCCACTCGCCACCTCCAAAATGTTCTCCTCAGCAGACAGCCGGAGCACTCCCCCAACACCTCCACATGAGGAGAGATCTGTCCCCGGCAGTAGCAGCGATGCTCACAGCCACAGCGGGCAGGGGAGCACGGCTCCCCACTGCAGCCCTGAGCAGCGGTATGGGAAGTTTCACAGCACAATAAAGGCAATAAATTTGGAGCAATGATTCCTTAAGTGCTGTCTGGGCAGCGGGGACGTCCGAGATCTATCTCAACACAGGTACCAACTCATTTCCTTCATTTTTCATATGCTAAAGCGTATAAAATATTCTAAAATGAAAGGGAAAGGCTACTAGCAGAGGAGTATCACTGCTGGCCCTCTCAGGTTGGGGGGAATTTTATCTTTATTGGCAATGACAGCCCATTAGATCTAACACTGAATATTTTGGGAGAAAAAAACCTCCATTGTTTCTTTATGTTAACACAGAGCTGGTACATAACAAAGAGGAAGAAAGGCAGCCTGCGTGCTACTGGCGGGTTGGTAAAAAATTCTCAAGGTCTGATCGATACTATGAAAAAAACACCTCTCTTGGCCTGAGGCTGGAGAGTTATTCAAGCACGGCAGTTACTATGCAGCTCATTTTGTTTAGCTACGACGATCCGAGGCTAATGAACACTGAAAGAAGAGTGGAGTCGATTGCAGGCATTTCTAACCCTTTATATGAGAGGGGGAAAAAAAAAAAAAGTAAGTAGCAGAGATATAGAGGCGCATGTAGGAGCATTTCCAGGAGCGGCTGTATGGTTCTCTGGGCACCTCCTTCCCGGGGGAAACCCAAAAGCACATCAAATTCACGGAAAGTCGGGAGCAAC
>WAAG01084960.1:0-31297 GCA_013390105.1 Tichodroma muraria | reverse complement strand
CTTCTCCAAGGGTGTCTCTCCACAAGGAGTGCCAAGTGACAGACAGCAGCAACAAGTGAAATCCCTTTATTTCATAGGAGGTTATTGGTATTGATCTCAGCACAGGACAGAGTTTATTTTTCCAGTTATTTTCTTTGCTTAAATTGGAGAAAGTTTTCCTAGGAGCTATTCAGAGTTTTTAAATAAGAATGAATGTGTTTCTTGTCTTTTCCAAAACCTGCAGTGAGCTGACCTGTATTTTGGATTGCTCTAGGAGGATGACTGGAAATACAGGGAAACAAAGAGAAGCTAATGCAATGTACCTAATGCTAAATAAACTTATAGCTTAATTATGTTCGTATATTATATAGTCACTTTCCTGGGTGTCCTTGCCACCATGCAGCATAATTTGCATTTTCTGGGAAAAAGTATTTATACTGCTTTCATATATGTATGTTCTTTGTAAGCAGCTTTTTTGTCTGTATTGACAGGTCTCACCAACCCATAATCGTCCTGCAGGGAGTGGAGAGCAGAAACAGTCCCACACAGTTCTTTCATCACCGCCTAGAGTAGCGTTTGGCTTGAGGTATGGGACCATTAACTCCTGCTTGACACTACAGCCTCACGACCTGGAGGGCATTCAGTAAATAAGTTGTCAGTGGCCAGAGAAACAGAAAAAGCCCAGTGCCAACCCTGATTGCACTTGTCAGGCAGAATTTTGCTAGAGCTCTTCAAAGTAACCATTCAGAACCTATTTTTCTTTTCACTACCATCAAAGGTAAAGTTCAACTGCACTGTCTGTCTTTGCACTTTTCCCTGAAAGGCTGGACTGTCTTATGTGTCTGTCACCATTCAGTCAGAATAGTATTTGGCTTCAATTGAACTATAAGAAACCCTATCTTTCAATAAATTAGATCAAGGCAAACCTTTTTATGCTTTGTCTTCCTAGACGTAAGCTGCATTCATTACCATTAAATCTAACTGACCAGAATATACTTCTAAAGTGTTCAAAAACTTAGGTTAAAAAATCAGACTGTAATGCCAAATTTCTTACAGTAATGAAACACCTTATTTCTCCTATTAGTCCTAAAGGTGACTGTACCCTAAAATGAGACAAAAAGAAGATTTCATGCTTTCCATTTTCTTCATGGCTCTCAGATCATTGCATATGCTACAAACCAAACTTGAGGTCTTCCCAATTCATGGATTGTGCCCATTAATTAATGTTCAGTAATCAGAAAATGTGTGGTATGCAAGAGAGGAATCCCATGTGTGCCATACAACATGTAAAGCAGGTATTAAACAGTTATAGTATATTAAACCAACTTCTGTTGGTGTAGTTACTTTATTTAAAGATTCCGGGACAGATGGCATTGCAGTAGTGAACGTTGGATTGCTTGGTAAAGCATTGCTCCTCAGGTTTGCTGTCTTGCTGTGTGTTGAATAAAAAAAGTCCATTTTAACAGTTACTTGGATCATTTTCTAAATTTGTGATCTTTTGAGTGTGATTGTAAGATGGAAAACAGGACAATTGTTACAGCTTTAAAAGCAGCTACTGCCTACCTTGCTGGCTTTGGGGACCACAGAGAAGGTACATACAACAATGTGCTGCAAGTGAGAGCAAGGGTTAAAACTTTCCCACTCACTTTGATGTTTTTCAGTCAATGAGCTCAGAGCAAACTGCAGGAAGGACCAGCAAGGTTAGGAGCTGGTAGCTTTTCTCTGCTTTGACATAGCTGATACCTGGCAGTGGTCAAGGTCTGGTGCTCTGTGCTGTTCCAAATATTTGTACCACAGCTCTGCAGCACTTTAGCCTGACGTGGCCTAGCCTGTATTGTGGAACAGCTATGACTCCCCATTACAGCTTGGCACTTCATGTGGCTAAAGTATAATTTACTAAGTCCAGGTTTAGTTGCTGGCTAAAGTCAAGGCTGTATATACCTGGGATCGTGCCAGGAGCAGAGGAGCAGGCTCAGCACCTGCTGCAGAAGCTGTGGAAGCCAGGTGAGGAGAAGGCCTGGTCCCTGAGAGTGATGGAGTCATGGCCATTCGTGTGTCTGTCGCTTCATCAGCTCCCAGCTGGAATGAAAACAGCCCAAATCCTGTGAAAGGCCATGGGTTCTCTACCGCCTGCACTCCGTTGAGTTTGTTGTCCTGGTCTTAGGGTGAAAAGCAAAACTGCTAAAGCATCTCGTTAACGAGCTTCCCTTTCTCTCTGACAGGAAGCCTAGAGGGGAGGGGAAAAAGTGTCGGAAGGTCTATGGGATGGAGAACAGAGATATGTGGTGCACTGCCTGCCGATGGAAGAAGGCCTGCCAAAGGTTCATCGACTAACGATTGAAATTATGCAGAGGATTTGGGGAGGGGGAGGACAACAGCAGAAGCAGATTGCTGCAGCTGCACTGTCCCATTTTCCCCTCCAGTGATGTGGTGTTGGGGTTTTTTGTTTTTTGGGGTGGTTTGTTTTTTTGGTTTTGTTTTTTTTGGGTTTTTTTAAGAGCTTTGTATTTCAAAATGAAGCACTTGTAGCCAAGGAGAAGCACTAATTAAAACCTGTGTGGAGCAATAGTGCAAAAAAAAAAAAAAAAACAAAAAGAAAAAACCAAGACCACACAACAAAATCTGTCTCAGTAAGTGTGGAAACCAGAGCAGCTATTACTGTTCTTCTGTAAAAGAAAGGAAAAAGTTAATTATTTTGCTAACTCTGTGAGCTGCTTGCTCCCTAGGATCATTTTTAACCATTTCAGTCTTTCTGCTGTGAACGTCTGTATTTGCTAAACTGAACAATTTTTCTTTTCCTGAAACGAAGATCTCTTTTTGAAAGCTTTCTAATAAACACTTCAGAGTCATATAAGCTACAGTTTTCTCAACAAAAGCTGTACTAAGACTGGAGACTGCTAAATAATTCTCCTGATACAAATGATCATGATTATATTTTTGAAAAGGGCATGTGGGGAAGTGCTGGGATTTTCATTTGTTTGTTTATAGGAGAAAAGTAAAGCTGATTTTGCAAGAAAGACAAGCAGCACTCCTGGAAGATTTTTAAAAGAGGCACAGACCAGTGGAATGGAACAAAGTAATTTAAGTACCAAATTGGATTTTGATCCTCTAGAGGAAGAAAAGCAGCAATGGCAAGTCACCAGCAGATACTACCACGAGAAGTCTGAGGGAAAAATAAAAAAGGTGATGCTCGATTGAAACCCACAAGAACATAAGGGGGCTCCGGTAGCTTTTCTTATTACTCTCCCCTTTCTGAGAGGGGATGAACAGTTGGACCAGCACAGCTGTTGCTGCAGGAAGCCTGTGAAGAACTGGTAAATGCAGCCACTAGGATTATATGTAATACCTAATTCAGGGACACGATCCAGCCCAGCAGTTCTGCTTTTGCTTCCTTTTCCCTTATTTCAGAGATTGTTGTTAAGATAATGGTTCATTCAGCTTTTTCTTTTAAAGCTACTAAGATTTATTTGATGCAAAAAGTTGGTAGAGAAAAGAGAATACCCTCTTTCTACAACACCATCTCAGAAAAAAGAAGTACAGCAACAAAGGAACAACATATTTGTGGTAAAAGACCATTTCTTAACTCATTTTGATACACGAATTAACGAGTTTCTCTATTTGCAGTACTTGGATTGATTTGGGTGTTTCAGTTTCTCTGTCCATTAGGAAGTATACACTGGAAAGCGGCAACCTGGTGTTCTGTGTCCACTTGTATCAAATTTCTGTTAATTAATGATTATTTCAATGCAAAAATAAAGGAAGGATTTTCTAGGAAGTGAATGTATACGGCGAAATAATACTTGCCTGTTAAAGGAAGCAAGACACCTTAAAAAAATCAAAGACGTAGAAGCAAAACTTTGACTATTAATAGAGTCATGAAGGGCCACAAATACCCGGGTTATTTTTTTTCACAACATTTGAACCAGTTCGAATGAGACCAAATATTTTTCTTTTTTTTCTTTTTTTTTTCTTTTTTTTAAATTGTCTAAGCTGGCTCATTCTCATAAGAGGACTTTTAATTATCTAAACAACTTTCTAAAATCTGGTCCAAAGTTCACTTGATAGCTTTATTAAGTGTGCAGTGCTGCTTGTGTCTGTGTAAAAGCACAAAATAACAATTCAGTTGTTTGGAATATACACTGTGGACTCCATAGGGTAGCAGTGAAAAGAAGAATACATAATAGGAGCTACTGAAGGTTATCATCTGATTTTCTGTGAACAAGTTAATTGGGCGATCAGATGCCTAATTTGAGCATGCTATTTCTTCAGTTATTTACGAATTGTGTAATTTACATGCACAAGTGGCAAGATACGCTTGTATGCATGCAATTACTTGATTTTTTGCCCAACTGTGTTCTCTAAGTCACAAAAAAAAAAAGAAAAACAGACTCTGAAATCCAGTAAGACCCTGAGATATGTACACGAGTGAATACAAGTATTTTTGTATGTGTGTGTATATACATGTAAAACTATATATATTACATAGTTTTATATGTGTATATAAAATCTGAAATTAACAGGGAAGAGAAAGATTGTTTTCTTTATGAACAGAAAAAAAGACACTAAGGGTCAGTGGATATACATAGACACTGTATTATTTTCTTTCCTCTTAGTAAAACATGGATTTTCTTTACATGTTGTGTTTTTTCAATTTCCACAGTAAAATACCTCATAGTAATTCATAGACATTTCATCTTCAAACACCGGGCTTGCTGATGGTGTACTTACTTTGATAGAACTTAAAAAATTTGGGACTTTCCCAAGATATTCCAGCCAATTTGTTCCCTGACTCTCATTTTAAAAGCACTCCAAGACTAAAGCATTCCATAATGACTGTTGTTGGACTAACAGTATTTGCCTATATATTTGTTGTTCACCTCCTTTTTGCTTTGGAGGATTTTTTTGAAAACAATGTATCAGATTATATATTGTTTCTATAATGTCATGGCATTGTGAGCACCTTTCCCGAGGGCACTTTACAAATTATTGTAATAATAATTGATTATTCTTTATAAATTTCTGCAGAGAAGAATGGTTTTGTTGCTAGACCAGACTGCCCTCTGATACAAATTGGGTATGGATTATATAAAGGACTAAAGCCACAAACCATCAAAACTGGAGAGAAAGTTGGTGTTAATGAGGCAGAGAACAGAAGGTATTGGTAAACCCTGCCAGGACAAGGCTCAGTTACCAGTATTTTTACACAAGCTTTAATCAGCAGTTTATATTAAATCAGTTTTGGATCTTGTGGCTGTGGCATTTTGATTCCTAAGTGGGCACTTGTTCGAGGTTCCGTGTCTGAACCGAGGCCGGCGGTAGCACGACAGCCCGGCCCTGGGCGCGTGCGGAGCGCTCTGCAGTCACTTTGCGCTTTGAACTCCAATTTGCTCGTGGTGCACGAGCAGTTCAGCACCTGCCAAGATCCACTTCGTGATCCTCGCACAGCCGGCAAGGACAGAAATTCAGCTAAGCCTTCCTTCTGCTGGCAGTACTGATCATAATCTGGAGTAATCGCTTCCATTTTTCAGTCTCTTGCTTCTGTGTTGCTTCGGGCTGTGTCGCTGTCCTCCTAACACCTGATTTATCTCACACTTCTGCACTGACCAGTCCAAAACAGTCAGATTTCTTTGTTCTCCTGAGGAAGAGCTAGCCTGAGTGCTATGGTCATTTATTGTCAGAACTATATGCCAGTTCCAGTTTTCAGTTTCTATGTGGGAGGTGGGTCATTGTCTCTGACCCCCCCAGAGAAGTCAGAAAGAATGTCTTGAACACATCATGCAGTGTCTGTGTGCTACAGGGATATGGATGTGGGTTCGCCTATGTCAAGAGCCAGAACTTGATATAAAGATGTAAGGATCTGTTTTATTGTTAATAGTACTGACGTTGGTAAGAGAAATTGCCAGCATCAGTATCAGAATGGAAATCAACCATACTGATCCCAAATATTTTTCTTTAGGAGTTTCCTTGTTAGAACACAGCTATTTCCCAATTCTTCATTCAACCCATCCCCCAAAAGATTGGGAAAACAAGATAATTATAGAAGTGGGAAATTTTAATGGCAATTTTTAATATTGACTGTGCTCCAACTGCTCCTCTATCAAGCTATTGAACATTAAAACTCAGATCATCTTCGTCATAAAACGGTTTCCACACAAAACAATGTGCCTGATTCTCTAGTGCCTTGCACAAATGCAACAGGATATACAAGATGCAAAGTGAGTAAAACTTCTTCTGTTCCAATTTGCAGGTTTACACTTTTAACCAATACCAGTCATCACCTAGCATGTACCTGTTGGCAGGTCAGCCCTGCTTGTGTGAATAAGCTGAGCAGAATGCCTGTCTGTCAGATTACTTTTCCCAGTCTTTAGCCTGGTATGAACATTAGCTATCTAATTATCTACAAGTTCCTTGCAGTCATTGGCTATCGCCAGCATCACCATCTCTATTCCTTCTCCCTTTTGTTTTTCACAATAACGACTAGACAGGCAGCACAACAGGAGTTAGAGCTTTGGCCGAAAGTTCTTGTAGAACCCGCACGATAGATTCCAGCACCGTGCAATGTCGCAGATGTTCTTGGCATTATTTTCTTTTTGTCATTCATTCTGATCCAGTACACTGGGATGGTTTCCTATTGCTTGCTGTGGCCTGGGACCAGCTAAAATGGCCCTGTTGAGAATCCAGGACAATCGCTGTAAGTGTCACACTACTAAGTGATTTCTTTCTTCTGCTGTCTGTAAATGTGTTGGAACGTGATCTCGGAAGCAGGACATGGAATTGGAGGCTTGCTAGCCATTTGCAGAGATGTAGGAGGTTGCCAGTGAGGCTTCCTTTTATTGTTTCAAAGTTAGAGGCATCTGCTGGAGAAATCTGTGCTGCACCTTTCTTAGAAATATTTTGATACGGAAACATTTATAAAGCATCATCTTGATCTTATATTTATATTTTATTCAATCTTCCTGTGAGGTGGTAGCACTGAAACTGAGAGCAATGTGGAGTCTGGGCTTTAATCTGCATTTGTCAGGTTTTTCTAGTAGATAACCAGGCAGGTGTAGAGTATCAATCATAGTGTAGAATTTATTGTAATATAAATTCATCAGAGTTTTGTGGCACCTTTGGTAAATACCTAGAAGGAAGTCATGTGCAGAAATCAAGCTGAACATTTAAATACACTCTCTGTCTGCTAGGTGGGAGCAGCCTTTCTTTGCATCCATATGGAGCTGGAAAATCCTCAAGATTGCAAAACAGCCAGTGTACACCTACACTTGAGAGTGCCCACTTGAACTGCTTCTTTCATCTTGGACTGCAGTGCTCTCACACTGGCCATGCTCTCAATTCTATCCAAGTGCAGGATTTAAGGAGGGGTGTGTGTCTCCACTTGCAACTTCTTGAGCTTATTCCTCAATACAGAAAGCACTCATCACGTTCTTTGTGCTTCACACAGAGCATTTGTAACAGCAATGCAGAAAGACCTGGGGAACAGAAATCAGCCTGTTTCTGATGGAGCCAGTCAGAAGAAAGTACACGTTGCTCTGGCATTTGCTCACACTCACAGCAAGAATTTGTTCAGCTGATGAAATAGAAGAGAATAGATAAGTTTAGTAACAAGCTGGTGTTCTGCTGGGTTTTGACACATCTTAACACCTGGAATGTTTTCCTTCTGGATTTGAATCTGAATGTGAGATCTCTCATATACCCTTGAGGGAAATAAATCTAGCAATATAAATGCTCTTTCTGCATTAAATCTGAATTTTTTATGTAATTAAAATCTAAAGATGGGCTTGAACATTCTAAAATGTTTGAGTGTTGGAATTTACTGTTTTCCAATCCTCTTAAAGATTCAGGTTTGATTCTGGAGTCCTTAACATAGTATGTGATAGCCAGCATCAGTTAACAGATGATGTGTAATGGCAATGGCCAGATAAACAAAAGTTACTCATATGTTTGTAAAAAGCTGCCTCTGGAAGACAGGAAAAAAGAAAATAGTTGAAACCGATTTCCTCAGGGAATGTGAGAGGGCTATAAAGGCAGGATGCGAGTTTGTTTGAATGGAAGATGTTTAAGAAAATGATTTTTTTTTTCTATTTTAGGCAAAATGAAAAGAGCAATATGTCACTACTTGAATTATTAAAATTAGAATGAAGCACTGATTGGTGAACATGATCTTACTTAATGCTGTAGCTTAGGAAGTTCCAAATACAAAAAAAAAAGTTATATAAAAATACAGAAAATTAGCTTAAACCATAACTGAATTCTAATGTAAATCTATACATTTGTGTAAATCTTTTCAGGATCTAGTGTAATTATAAGGGCTTCTCATCTACAAAGTTGCTTGGTCAAAACATGCTTTATCTGTAATTGAATTACTTCTTACCAAATGATTTCAGCAAGCAAAAAAGCAGTATGTCAGCATGATATCCTGGAGAGTTGTTTACTGCACTTTGCAAAGGGCTAGTTATACATGAAATTAAAAGAAAATGTGTCACCACATTTTTGTCATATCTGCAAAGGAATCAGCTTCAGTAAACCCAAGATTTTGAATTGCGCTGTCCAGGATTTTGAAATTCCACAAGTTTTGCAGATTCTCAATTTTGCTTTATTTTTACACAGAAAAACACTATTTGATCCATAATAATCTTTTCCTATCAATTCTTTTTCCTCTGTCCAGGTACTCTGTTTTGCAACTTCCCAAATGTGTATACTGAAGTGAAAAAAAATCAGCATCTTCAGTATTAGGAACTACAAATGTAAATAGCATTTACATGGTATCAGAATTTTTAGTATCAGTGTTTACCTGTAGTATTTAATTCTTAAAGTGATGCCAACAAATCTTTCGGGGAAGGAGAGCACATAGTCTGTAAATTACAAAGTACAACTGCACAGACATAGAACTGCTGGTATTACAAGAATAAAATGTAGGCTTATGTTCATCAGAGCACTCGAGTATGTGTTTACCTCTTCTTGTGGATTTTGTTGATGAGACTCCTTGTGCTCCTAGAGTTTGGCACACATTTTTGTGCTCCTCTGAAATCAGGCCTTGGCAAGAGAAGATACTCCTCTAGCTTTGTCTGAAATATGCACTTTGTGGGACAATCTACTTTTTCCTGCATTTATGCAGTTTATCTTGTATTTAGAAGACCAGACAAATTTACAGAATTCCTTTTTTATTGTGATTTTTTCCACTGCAGAAGGGAAGGTGAGAAAGAGACAAGTTCAGCTGTACTTTTCAGCATGTGAAGGCATTGGTTAAATTTGTAAAAGGTGTGTCTTTGACATCAAGCTCAAAGAAACTTACTTGAGCACACAAAAAAATACATGAATAGCATGCCACATTAAATAAATTTCTCTTGTTCCATCTGAATTCCCTCTACACTCAACTCTCCTCCAAGGAGGAGTGCCTCTCCTGGAGACATAGGAGCTTTGAATATGGAAGGAAATAAATGAGTTTACCTAAAAACTTTAGGAATACTCTGTTTTTAAGCCACAAATGATGTTGCCTATATGTAATATTTAGTGTTAGAAGAAAATAGACAGTAGCCTTATTAACCAGGTGCAATACTTACAAAGGGCTAAATTAGGGAAACAAGTGATGTATGTTTGTACATCACTGCAAACATGCACTCTCTGAAAACTGACTTATAGCACTGGGATCTTAATACCTCTCTGAAATTATAATGTTGGTATAATTTTATAACTGTTTATTATACATTATGAAACAGGATTTGGGAATTCCTGAGAAGCAAAAGGAGGAAAATTGTAAATCACATAGACTAGTGGTATGTTATTTTACATGACAAAAGTAAACTAAAACACCTTTACAAAGCCATACAAATTCTAGATTATTGAAAGGAAAAAAATCTACTTCCCTTGGTTACAGAGGTAGTTTAGTCTGAAATTTCCCTTGATTTATCTCTCGCATTTTCTCAAAGTTTTGGGGTATTTTGTATTCTGATGATGAAAACATTCCTAAATTACTAGTATTTGGCTTGAATGGTATTATTTTGAGAAAAAACTTTTAAAATTGAGTTCTTCGTGATACTCTACAGTGTGAATGAAATCGTGCACTGTGTGCTCCAGCTTAAGTAGAGAGTTGATACAAGCAGAAGATTACAGGAAAAGATTGCATTGAGGATTCATTGTTCAGTCATGAGAAAGATCTGAACAATCAGACTAAAAGCTCCACTCACATTTTTCTTCTCTCCATTTGCACTGCAGGGTTAATGGAATACAGGTTGCCATGTGCGGTGTATCTGGCTATCTCACCCCTGTTTGGGTTATTTTTTTGCTGATAAATAATGAAATACAGATCATCTTCCCATCTCTCTTACTGTTTTTGTCTTGTGCTCTGAGTCCAGAATTAACTGAGAGACAGAAATAATCAGGTCTGTTGAACAGAGACTGTTTGGTTCTTTCCCTTTTTGACAGACTTCTAACAAAGGGCCAAAGTACAAATGTAGAGACATTAGTCAATAGGGGTTTGAGCCAGTCAGGCAAGACCTGAAAAAAATTGCTCAGAATTGGATCCCAGTAGGAGAAAACTAGTCTTAAGCAGTCAATTACAGAAGTTCTGTGGTCGATTTTTGGTGTTTTCTTTTTTTTTTTTCCCTAAATTACAAGTCTGATAAAAAGTCTTATTACACAATTAAGTGCAGAATGCAGATCACATTGCAATAAGCTGAGCCCTCGAAACAGTACAGGTTTTCTCAGGAGAGTTCAGTTATTCCCATGAATAACTTCATTGACAAGGGCTGCTCACATAGGTAATGGTTGTAGAACAAAGGCACATGGGTTTTCCTTTGTGTACTTTCCACTGGAATTGGGAGTGTGAAATTGTGAATCTCCCTCTCTGAGAGCTTGAGAATTGTGCATTCAGCTTTGTGAGAGGGATGGATACAGTGGATACCTCTGCACATGTGCAGGGCTCTTGGAAGAGTTTCTAGTAACACCCAAGTGGCAATACTCTTGATGTGTTACCTAGTGACAGATTTAAGAGCTGTTAGGCTGGTGGTATTCAGCCTGTAATCTATCCTACTGATACCAGCCCCAGGGAGTAGGGGTTTCTCATAAGGGATCCAGGATAGCCAGCTGTTGTGAAAGGAGTCACCACCATAGTCCATGTGCTCTTGGCTCAAGTGCTGCCTTTGCTGTGTCCAGCTCGAGGGAGGTTGGGTATCCACGTGCATCTGTGACATGTTCACAGTACAGAACACTCTTTTGAAGGGAAAGAATCTCCTTTTCAGTGATTAAAATAAAACTGGGATAGCTTTTACATTACAGAAAGTTGCTGAATGAGTCACAGCATTGTTAGGCTTCGCATCAGGCACGGTTGTTTCCCTCCTTCCAGAGCCATGCTGCAGCTCCTGTGGGGGCTCTCACAGATCCCCAGAACCTTAACCAAGTTTTTCCCAAAGATTTGCTGGAAGCCAGCACTGAGCCCTAAACCAAGTTGGACCCCCAGGTAAAGGAGGCACTCTCCAAGTCTTTCCCATCTCTTTCCCAACTCTTAGACTTCCTAAGTTAGTGTTTTATTAGTAGACCTTTATAAAGGGATCATCGCCCCATCGCTTGCCTCTGACATTTCTAACATGGCACCATCCACTGCTGCATTTGCAAGGAGACGGACGTTATCTTGGTCAGGCATGGAGTTTGGGAATATTATTTCACATTTAGACCTCTGCATCCTGCGTCAGACTGCAGTTCTGCCGCAGGTTAAGGTGACATAGGCTTGCGCTGCTGTTGAAAAAGCTCTTCCTACCCTTAGCAGAGATATTTCTAGAGAGACGTTTCCTGAGTTATGCTGGCTTGAGCCAGTCCTGTAAGTGGAGGTCTGTATAAAATGCTAGATAGCTTATGGCCTGATGGGTCTGTGCCCCTTCTCTTTCATGGGGAAGGCATGGTAATACTGCCTTTATCCCACTCAGTCTTGTCTGGAGTCTCATTAAGGACCTGAACTTGTACATACCCCTACAGCATTAAACTCAGGAGAGCTCCATCTATGGCTGGTGGCATTGATTTTGTAAAATTAAATATATAGGGGAAAAGAGAGGAATTAGGTCAGTAATTGTACATGCAATGAGTCTTAAGACTGCCTCTTAACTGCACCATGATTTTGCTAAGCAGATATTGGAAGAGTTAAGGGATGTGAAAAACAGCCTTACTGGACCTTGTTCCTCCCTGAGACCAGTCTGGAATTATGATAATCTCAGGCCCTGCAAGATTCATTAAGGGGCTGGGAAGTCATGACCTCTGTAGATCTCTGGCCTACAGAGAACCAGGGTATACTCCTTACCTAGATGTGGTAACTAGGAAAGATCCTCGGCTGCTTTGCTAGTGCAGTTTTTCAGCCTCTTTTTATTACAGCTTCAATTTAATAGTGATGGGAATGCTGGGCAAGAGGTAAAAGGGTCATCAGGTAACTGAAGAAAGAGGACCATCAGCATCAATTGCACTGTGGGTGTTTAAACTCTGAAAAAGCAAGCGTGTTTTCTTGTCACTTGCTATTCATATTGTCTCATGTAAGAAAAGTATTTCCGTCATAGAAAGAGGTGAATTTAGCACAGGGTAAACAGCTGTAGGAAACTAAAAACCTAATTGCCTAGTTTTTATGAGTAGGGTATTTCTAAAACATTCTGCTTGCAGAAGACGGCAGTATTTATATGCACACATCCTTTTTTCTTGCTTCGGTCACAAAAGAGAAATACCTGCCTGCATACATTGTTCTTCCTTTGTTTCGTATCAAATCTTGTTTCAGAGAGTATAAAGTAAGTTCAAGTTCTTTTTTAAAAACATTTTTTCTGAATATTTTTAGAACCAGAGCATTTCCTCTTTCACTTCAGTGTAAAATTACTGAGCTTTAATTTGCTCTGCATGCACTTTATATATTTTTTTCACTTTTTGGGCCATGTATTTTTGATACACAAAACAGTAAAAGTTTTATTAATGTAGTTTTAACTTGAAATTAACGACAAAATTAAGATGTTTTTATAAAAATGCAAGTTCCATAAATAATCTGTTTGGGTCAGAGACATTTTTTAATGATACACTGAGAAATATTATAGCTTCTGAAATTATTTATCATTTGGTAAATCCAATACATTAATGGATATCATGGTTTAAAGTGGAATGCGAATGAGGAGGAGACAAAGTTCTAGACAGTAGATTTCCTTATATGCAAAACCTGAATTAGTTTAATTGATAAGGGTTTAAAAAAGCAGCTTAATCTAGTTTAAAGAAGTGTGAAACTGCTTAATGGGCAAGTTCAAAATGCCAAGAGCTGATAGAAATTTGGAAATGAGTTTAACTTAGGCGCCCAGGAGCCGTTTCTCCCTGTGCTGAGGCAGCGCCGTGCAGTGCGAAGCCCCTGGGCTCTGCAGCGGGTGAATCCTGCCGGCACAGGGCACCAGCAGAAGCTGTAGGAGAGTGTGCATTTTCCTGCCTTTAACAGCAGCTCTCCCAACTTGCAGGCCCACTGCCAGGTTGGCAATAGTATTTCCATTGGGTTTTTCCTGGCATCATCCCCACTGCTTTTGGGAACTAGTATCCTAAAGACAATCCTTTTGTTCCTAAGTGAATTAATGAACTCATGTTCCCTATGGTTTTTCTTTTCCCTAAGCTTACAGCACTCGCACTATTGCATGTAGTTTATCTTAATTTGTAGACGCCAGTTTCAGCTTTTTAAACAAAGAACAGCTACTCTGCCCCAGCACAGAATCCTTTTAAATCTTATGGAGCATGCTGAAAAATAAAGACCTTTTTGAATTTTACTTTGTCCAAACTCTTTATTCCAAATCACACGTAGAAAAGTGGGGAAAACAAGGCACATGGCAGTGAAGAGGGGAGAGAGAGACAGCAGTGCTCAGTTCCTTCCCAGGGTGAATCGTTCCTGGGCTCCCCTCTCCCAGGCTGAGCATGTGTGTGCATGGACCACGCACAGCTCGGAAATCATGTGAAATCCATCCTTGCAAAAGCTCTTAGTTGACCATCTCCCAGAGATCCCAGTTCCTTTTCAGAGGCTTCCAGACATTCTGTTCATTTCTACATCCATAGGTAAAAGTAAAAGCTACCTGCTGCTCCAATAGCCTGGGTATAGTTTCACCTTGGACTGCAAATGTATCACCTTGCCATTTCTAATCAAGCTGCAGCTCTTCCTGCAAAAGATGGGCATGATCCAGGTATTTGTACGTGCTGCAAAGCTGTTGTGTCCTTCCAGGGACTGCCGGGAGTCTCTGGAGCGAGGCAAGCACACTGCCAGTGGCTTGCAAGCCTTGTGTTTAACGTCAGTGGTACCTGTGCTGAAGAGAAGCATGGACTGATGCCACCTGTCCGTCCCACCACAGAGATGAAGGCTGCCCAGCATGGCTCAGCTCTTGGAATTATGGGGCAAGTTAACCTTAAAACCTTTATAGTAAGTACAGGGTGTCTGAAAACTCAGTCCATGTTTGGCTGAGGAACAAAGGCAGTGACAGGCTCTGTCCAAGGTCGTGTTCTGTCAGGCAGCACAGATACCAGCTCTGTGGCCCGACTGGTTGCTGTATTTCCATGTATGTTTGAAGGAAAGCTTAGAAGAGAAGACTTGCAGATGCTATTCCTCTGCAGTCTGGTTTGATTCTGCCCTCTGGGAGCAGCCTATGGGCCAGCACAGCACGTTTAGATAAGGGGCTTCCACTGACAGTGACTTAGCAAAAAACTTCCTTGTAAGAAGCAGGTGCTTTTCTCATTCTTACAACATTAAAAACACACAGCAAAATGCCACCATACAGACCTTTGTCAAATTCTCACAGTCCCCTGTAGCACTAGCAGCTGGGGAGAACTCAAGAATTCAAAGGACCTTGGCCATAACTCATCAAAAAGACTCTGCAGTGTGTTGCCACTGAAAATGATTTAGTGCTGGACTAAAGCCACCCAGACTTGGGCCCTCCAAAATTCCTCTGAGAATTTTGCCGTTATTTCATATGAAAAAGTGTTAAAATCTTTCTGTCAGCATGAGTCAGTTCTGCCTGCTGAACCAAGAGTACTTCCAATGGACTTCAGATATCTCGGGAATCATTCTCAGTACAAGTCAGAACACTCCAAACATTTCAGTTGTTTTTCTTAAACTAAAAACATTTGCAAAATTAGCAATATGCATATTAATTCCTAAAAGTTCGTGAAAATAATTCTCAGTACCTTAACCTTCTGTTAAGGTACTGAGAAGTATCTGCTTGCACCTGAAACTTTAAAGAATGACTACTGAATTCGTGATTTGCTAAGCACAAACTCCTGAGTTTTATCAACACACTAAACCAGCTTTGTACAGAGTAATTTTATAAAAATTGAGGTTGGTTTTTTTTCTCAAGTTACTCAAACAGGTAATGAATAATTTGTTTCTGGCCAATGCATTTTAGAATGAGCAAATCTCATCCTCTTGCACTTCTAATAGTCATTGTTTGTATGAAAAAAAAATCTTTGCTACTTTTCCATTTCCCAGTGAATGATCAGTTCACTAAGTGACAGGCAGTGTTTCTTGACTTTAGATTGCAAAATATGCTTAGATAATTTTACTCTCCTCCATGTGAATCTGGTTATCTGATTCTTACTTTTTTTCTAACTTCAAAAATGTTTTTGTGCAATTTCCGTAGATACAGTTGAATAAAAATTGCAAGGAAGAATCTAAGTCAAATGCTAAGTAAAAATAAAGTACATGAAACAAACATGAAGATAAAGAAAGCGTCATGAGGAAAGTCAATCCATTGCTGAATTAAATATTTGTAGAACACAATGATTCTTGATAGAGTACTGATATTTTTTAAAGTTACATTTAGAAGCAGACCACTGTGTTTTAGTGTCACGAGTGACAAAGCAATTTTTCTTCAGAAAAAGTGCAAATGGAAAAAAAACATTAAAATAGATCATTTAGACCAATATTTTCTCAATTTAAGCCCATCCTGCCTGTTACATTACTGTTGTATGTTCAGGAATGCTCAGGACAACAGACATTCCTCACGGGAAGCAGCTAGGTTCCAAAGTATCAACTAAAGGAAAGTGAGCAAACTCATAGGATTTTATCAGTACTAGCTCAGCTATTGCNAAAAGCCCCCCAAAAAACCACAAAACAAAACAGCAAAAAGCACTACTCACTAATGGACTAGAATTTCAGCCGTTTAAAAGAACCATGTTTTGATCTATTTCACACACCATAGCTAAACCCAGGTTTTTGCTTGCTTGTTTGTCTTGTGGGGCTTTTACTTCTTAACAACCCTCAAAGCAGGTTCTGTCATTACTGAGATGACCACAGTTGAATAGGAATCGCTTGAAATCCTAAAATACATGATTAGAGAAACAACAGACTTCAAATGAAAAGCTACTTAAAATTATCTCATAAAATAAAAAAGAAAAGTTAATTTTCTATTTGGGAAGTGCCATTCAGCTACCATTAACTCCCAAGTTGTTTAACTGACATCCTGTAGCTTTGTCAGCTCACATTTTTGTTAAAAGCAGATCTTGATTAAACTACATAGCAAAGGACCTTCCTTTGGTCTTTGTAAATGAATGTATACATACAAACTATGCATTGTCACACAGCTGCATACTGTATCTTGAATCACTTCAACTTTCCCCTGAAAGAATAACTTTCCCCTAGCTTAGAAACCCCCAAACTTCTGGAGCTGAAGGTGCTCCCATCTCCTCTGGCAGATACTTGTCTCCTGTCTTGTTTCTGCTCTCCAAAAACCTTAGATACAGGACAGAGGAGTGCTGAGCTGCACAGCCCAAGGAGCAGAGTGGCTGGCGACCTGTTGCCAAGCCAAGGACCTGGCATGTTCTGGGGGACCAGTTTGGGCTCCCAGGCCCAGTGTGGCCAAACACAGAGGTGTGATATCTGTACTTGCTCTGCCAGAGCTGCTCCAGCCCCAGCACCTCTTGCCCTCTGGCTCGGCGGCGTGGCCGAGCGGGGCCAGCAGGTGCTCTCACCCGGGCTCAGGAGGAGTTTGCAGCCACACTCGGCCCAGCTGTGCCAAGGAGAGGCCACTGCCCCTGGGCTTGCAGATCCCGTCCTCCCCCTCGGGACAGCCTTTCCAGCCATCCCATCAGCCCGCCTTCCTTCTGACCATCACTTGCCCACAGAGCCCTGCAGCTCGTGGGAGGCGGGGATGGCTCCTCAGGGCTTGTGGTCTCACTGCTGAGACCTGCTGCCCCAGGTAATGCACTGCTCCAAGTGTCAGCCCTTCCTCCTAATCACTGCGGGACTTCAGGGCTGGGATGTGCAAGGGACAAAGGATCAGAGCTTGGGTTTAGTGTACCTTCTGTTGGAAGGGAGCAGGAAAGATGGAAAATGGATGTCTTGCTCTTGTAGCTGGTGTAATTAAATAAAGGAAAAAGATACTGCATGCAACATTTCTTACTTAAATTTTGGGTTGTCGCTGTAATATACATCAGCCCAGTGTAGTCAATGAATGAAGTGTGTTTCTTAATGCTTTATCCTACAGGAATAAAGACCAAAAAAGTAGAAGTAATAAGAATATCCTTGCTTTGGACTAAAGCAAGCATGGACTCAACAACAAAGAAAGATTTTGTTTATATGCAAACTGTTTAAATATTTGATACCAGTATGAAGGCAGTCATATTCTTATGTATCCAGAGATTTGCACTCGTCTAGGTTATGTTAATTAAAAGATATTTTTGTGGTATGTATTTGTATTTGAGGGGCCAAGTCTTTAATTTTATAGTCTTTACAAGAATTGGTGTGGCGATTACGTTTTTCCATTCACTGAGCTACCTGCCCATGCTGGTTGTTTATTTGCATAAAAAATATTTCCACTACTTCAGAGGCTTTGGGGGTGGTTGTTTTCAAAGGGAACCTGTCCCAGAGGGTTCCACACGATTGTCCAGTGTGAGTGGGAGGCTCTCTGAAGCAGCAGGTCACCCTTACCAGGACGTGGCCTGTCACTGCAACAGACACACATGGATTCATTTCCCTGCAACCTGCAACTGCCCAGTGGGCCTGGGGTAGCTCCAGCTGCAGTCCCTCAAATCAAAGCTCTGACTGACTCTTTCAGTCCTTTGCTGTCACTTACTATCACAAAGTTAACTTTTTACAACAAGGAAGAGCTTCCAACTCTGGCACTGATGGAAATACTGAATACTTTTAATATATATATGTGTATATATATATATATATATTTGGAAAGTATTTGAACAGTGTTTTGTCTTTTTTTATACAACTTTTAGCCAAATAGAAAAATTCTGATTATTACTTCTGTGGATACCTGTCCACCTGTAAATAAACTCATATATTCAGGTACATGAACCTGAAGAAAAAAATAAAAAAGACTGTTCAGGAGCTATGCGCTTTGCTAGCTCCCAGTTCCTTTGTACATAAGAGGTAACTGTTTAAATGTTGGGTGGGTTTGGTTTTTTTTAATTTACTTGTTGTTCCTAAAAAAAAAGAAGAAAAAAAAAACTTTTGACTTCGTTTTCTCTTTTCTGAGTTAATACAAAGATTTTCTAACTTTTTACTGCAGAAATGGATAAATACCTGGTGCTAAGTGAATGTGAGTCAAACTGGCCATAGCAGACACACCAGTTAGAATGCACTTTTCCTGTGGCACACAATGTATTTTCTCAGAAGGGATCTTCAAAGGACTGTCAGATGTTTACATTTCTTCTTGTTGCCCCAAATAGTTTTGAATATTCAAATAACTTCCAAAACTAAAGTCATGGTCCATTACTGATGCGAGGAATCCTTACATTTAACTATCTACAACAGCTTTGTACAAATACCATTTTAGAGATAGTTGAAATATTGGGCTTTCATACTTTGTAATGCTTTGATGTGACAATAAATACGCTGTTGCTATCTAGTCTAATCTCATTGTAGACCTGTAACTCCCTGTTTCTGGTTATGTCATGAATTGCACTGGCTTGAATTCAGCCAAATACTGACTGTTCAGCTGAAATATTCCGACTGTTACGATGTCCACAAAACATTAATTAAATGCACTTGTATCTGACTACCATGGAGTATGTCAAATTATTCATGTAATAAATCCCTTGTGTATAACTTTTGTTAGTTGTTACGTGAACTTCAGTTCTTTCACAGCCATGGATGCCTGTGCATCAGCCAAGGACCAGCTGGAGTCAGTCAGTGATAGCCTTTGCATCGACTGTTACAAACAGGGGTGATTTCCTTCCCTTTCACCAGAGGGCTGATGGTTGCACACTATGAGCTGAGACCCACAGGACGGGCATGTTGAATTCTAAGTTTTGCCCCTGTGAATTTGAAGTTCAGCCTTTAGCTGGTGGCTGTGGTTCCCCACTTCCAGGCTTATGCTGCTCCTCCTGACGCATGCTGCAAGCAACACTTCTGTCCTGCTCTCTTGCCTGGCAGCCGGGGAACAGCCTTGATCCTGTGATAGATCCAGTGCACAGCAAGGAGCAATCCTGGTAGCAAAGGATCGTGTGGCCAGGGTATGCCTTTGCCACAGAAAAGCTGATGAAACTACTGCTTGAAATTTGAAAGTTGGAGAGGCATCTCGGAAAAAAAGAAAAACAAACAGAAGTATAAACTAATACTATTTCTGTCCAAATTCTTGACTCCCCTTCCAGCTTTGTTAGGTCACATTTAGATTTTCCTTTGGCGTTCCTGCTTACTGCTGCAATGCCAAGCCCAATATAAATAGCAAGACTATTAAACTTAACGAGTGGTTTAATCACTCTTGCGCTCGCATTTTCCTCCCTCCGAGCAGCACCTCCTCGCCGCACACGTGCGCACTCGCTCACCTCTCCAGAAAAGGAGATCCGCGACCGAGCCAGTTCTCTGAGCCAGGGGCGGAGCAGCTCTGGCCAAGAGGCCCCGCCCTGCTGCCCAACAAGAGGTCCCGGTCCCGGTCCCGGTCCCGGTCCCGGTCCCGGTCCGGCAGTCGGGCGTGCCCCAGCCGTCCCTCCGCGACCGCGCTGACCCAGGCGCTGCTGCAGCGAGCAGCGTTCCCTGTAGCTGCTGTTGGAGGAGCCAGCTGGCTTCACAGCCCCGTTCCTGCCACGCAGGTACTCAGAGCTGTCTCACTTGTATCACTAGAGTAGGGAATCCTATGGCTGATTCCTGTGGATATAAAAAGGAAGGGATTTGAAGTCGTACAATTACCAAGGAAACATTTAAGTGGTATTTTAGACTTAATTCCACTAATTAAATGCCATTTTAAGAGATAATAATCTCTGCTGTAATTGATGTTTCTGAAGACAGATGGGCTGTCTTCAGAATTACAGTTCTCATCATGTTTTCTACATTAAAGGGATTCCATTCTAGACCAAAATTCAATACCTTTGCTTCCCTCCCTCCACTCCTGCACAGGCTTTGTTTCTTTTTGATCCAGTTCTGCACTAAGACGTGACTAGCTTGGGTGCATTTGGTTCAGAAATACTTCACAGCCTCATGTACTTCCCAGAGAAAATTTTGAGACAGAATGATTCAGTCTCTACCTGCATCAGTAACTTCCTCTAACCTCATTCCTTGTAGTAAAATAATTCACTAGATTCAAATCTAGACTTCAAATAATCTTAGCTGCAAGAAAACAATTTCTGTTTAAATGATCTGTGCATTTTGTATTTTGCGTGCTGCCATCATCTTGCTTTATGGTACTGCATTTGAGACCTGTTCTCCAAATGTGGCCTTACAGAATCATTACATTATAGTATTACCTCTGATGTGAGGTCCTAATGGAAATCTGCTGCACCAGAAGCAACCTTTTAGCAATGCAAATGTCACTTAGAGAACAATAATATTATTTTGATGCCCTTAACCGAACATATTATTTTCTAGTTTATTTGCTTAAACTGCCAATTTTTTTCTCCCTCTCTCACGCACTCATTTCTATGATGCCAAGAAAAATATTTATGTTATAAAAATCATTTGAAGGTTAAGCTACATTTCTCTTTTTGGCTTACAAAATAAAAAGCAGACGTTATGCTAAGATTTATGTTTTAAATTTAACTTTGGAGAAGAAAAAGAACTTGCACCTTCCTGAATCATATTTTGCCCATTTATCCCCAGAAGGTACTACTGTGAACAGACTCAGCTCTTCTTTTTATTTTTCTTTTACAATTTCTGGGGAAGGAGAAGAGTTTTCAAACACATTTATTTCAATGCAAGGAGAATGACAAGCAAATTTCTCATTACTCTGTCTCAGGTTTGCCTTGTGATGCCTATTGTAAAGTCTTGCTCTGAGACAAGACTTCATTGATTTTTTCCCAGGTTGTAAAAAGCCAAAAGTTACGGGTGATGGGAAAGGGAGGAACAACTACCAAGGACTGGAATAAACCACCAAGGTTGTTTTTAACCAAGCAAAGGCCATAGCTCCAAGTGTCTTTTGTCTGACTCTGAAAATCACTAGTCCACCAAACATTCATTTCAGTATTTTTCAGTAATATGTGAACATTCCCCTTTGGCTATTGGCTAAAAGCAAACTTACCCATCAGTCCCAGGCCTTTAAACTGTTAGCTTTACAGGTTTTTTAGATTTCCTTCTAAATACTATAAGCAGCATATATATATATATAAAAGATACATGTGATAACATGCGTGTGTATGTGTATACGATGTGTGTATATATATATATTTCAGAGATGCTTTACACAAAATTAGTTTTCAAAGTGACAACATCCAGAAAAAGGGGGGAAAAACTATAAACTAGCCCTTCTTAGGAAGGATGAGAATAAAAATATGTGCAGCCTAAAATTGAATTAAATACAACTGAAGCAGGTGGGAACTGCACAGTCCCGAGATCGAGACACATTTTTCCCGCACATTCAGTGGAAGTAAAAACTTATCCCGTGCTGACCTCCTGTGGTACGTAAGGAATCTGCAGTCGCCAAAAATAGTAGCCAGAAGTCAACAGCCCGGCGAGGTCGGAGAAATACCGATAGGCTGGTCCTCCAGTCCCAGGCTGGGAACGCAGGGAACACAAAATGAGCACGTCCCAGAGGGCACGCATCCCACACCCCTTTAAACCTTGGTGTTTAACTCCCAAGAGCATCTCACCCAATACCTAAACATGGTGAATTAGTCAGGTAAAAACAGTTCCTAAATTTGAGAAGGATTGATCTAAATTCCTTGCAAAGAAATACGAGCAGCTTTAGCTTGGAATCTTGTCTTTCATCCTTGCAGGTCAGAGCTGTGTTTGTGTCATCAGCAACAACTATCTCACTGTGTACAAGGCACAGAGCATCCCTCTCTCGCTACTTGTGGTTGAGAGCATTTGACTAATTAATCTGTGGAAGGCCAAGTCTTTTGTTTCACTTCTGATACCTTTCCTGTTGTTCATTCCCCACCAGCACGGTGCACACCACAGCTGTCACAGGGAAGTAATACACATGCTCTGCATCTCAGTATTCACTCCTCTAAGAGCATGCTCACATCATTCAAATCACTCATTCCATTTTGGGTCCAGAGAAGCCTAAAGAGAATCAGAGAGCCTAAGAGAATTTCATCAGAAAATGAGTCAGTAAGTGGGAACCCAAACATGTTTAACACCATCCCTCAGTGGTGAGCCCATTAAAGGTCAGGGGAAGCAGACACTATTAGCTGTGCCAGGAGTGAACTGTCAAAGCCTGAGGGCTGGGACAAGAACAGGATTATCATATTCTTACCCCACTCTGAAGTCCAGTTGCACAAGGTACCCTTTCATTTTGGTACACCTATACCTGTCCCACTAGGCCTGCTTCCCCATCCCTGGGATACACCTCCCCTACTCTTCCAGATGATGCAGGGCAAAGTCACAAGGCTCTCACTAGCCGTGCCCATACAAACGTTCAGTAAAAAGGGGGCTCTGAGTCCTACCTCAGAAGAGAGAGCAAATTTATCCCTGCAGCCTTGCTCTTTTGTCATTGGCAGAAGAATCACTATGTATAAAGCAGGCCTCCCCAGTGCTCCCTCTGAAACGGGAGCGCACCGAGGATGCCTTCATCTTCCCACACAGCTGGAACTGCTACTCAAACACAAACACAAAATCCTTCTAGCTGCAGATCCTGTGCTTTAAAGTCCCACCCCCCCACAGCGAGCCAGCCACCCCCAGAAATCACTGCCAGATATGCTTTTAAGGGTTTTTTTCAGGCCATCAACACACCTTCTAGCCATCATAGAGGAGAAACTGGCACTTTATTTTTGCTTCTCATTTTTTCTCCCCTCTTTTATGCTCTGGTGTCTATCAGCATCCGGACCGCCATTACTTCCCGTCGTGCCTGTGGCACGAAGTCAGTGAAGTGGTGACTCACGTAACCAAGTTTAGCCTGAGTTTTTAGCCAGGGCTGACCAGGCTTTCTACAGTGCTGTAGTGCAGAGATTTCTGTTTGGAGACTTAATGACATCCTCTTTAGAGAAGGGCTGGTTCCTTCCTTCTGGTCACAGACCCCTTGACCTACAAAACCAAACAGGATACAGAAAAAGGGAAGGAAGGAGGAAGGAAAATGTTTTTTACTTCCGCAGCTTTAGTAAAATCCAGAAATTTTAAAAAATATTTGCAAAATCCCACTCCCAGGCTGCTTCTTTTCTGGGTTCTCTTTTCTTTAAATATTTTCCCCCAGAATGGTGGTGAGGGGTTTGGGATTTCAGGCTGAACTTAGACCATTTGGCTCACTACATGGACTGATTTTCTGGGTCGCTCTCCCTGCCAACTCTGTTGCTTCCCAAAGTCATCAGCACAATGAGAAGTACAATCCCTCGCTGAAGATGTTTCGTATTTAGAACTGGCACTTGATAAAGACATATCTTGCACTGCACTGCTACCAGACATGTGGAGAGAGGCAGAGCGGGTATGGTGTCAGGGCAGGGGAACTAGAAAGCCATCAGAGGAAAGCAAGATGAAAGCGGAAGGGAAATGAAGTAAGTGGGTGATAAAATAATTCTGTTATATAGGAGAAAGCCAGAAGGATCAAAGGATCTCTTATATTTGCATTTCATCCTCATTTCTGTTCCTTGCCGTTTCCTTCCTCTGCTGTATATTATTATCACCTCTATTATAAAACTTTCTGGTTGCTTGCAATTATTCCCCCTTTAATCTCATGCTAGGCTCTTCCTCTTTGATCCATGCCTTCTTGCCATATGACTGATTGTGTGACTGCTGCATATATATGTAAAAACATACATTTATTTCAACTTCATTTCCCCATTGTGTGAGTTGTATGTCCTCCCACAATCCTTTCTGCTTACCTCAGTTAGGCTTGATTTAGCTCCCAGTAAAATGTTGCAAATGGAAAGCTCCTTCTAACGTCTTCATTTTATTTTTTCACAAGTTGTAGTTACAATTTTATACAATAAAAGAATACAATCTACAGAGAGTAACGCCTAAGTATGTTCTTCATGGCAAGGCTAAGCAGAGTTCAATAAAGAGACAAACGTGTGGCTTCCAGACCCTTGATTCTTACTTTTTTTTAACTACTGGGAAAAAAAACCCACTTTTTTTTCTGTTCATCCCCTTGCCACCCTCCTATCAGCCTCTCCTGGGACCCCTGCTCCTCCTGTCCCTGCAGACCAGGCTGAAGCATTCCCTGAGATGACAGGGAGTTGAGCAGAATAGTCGGAAATGTCAGAATAGAGCAGAGTCAGCCGGAAACTCAGTAGGAAAGACGCTCCTTCTCCCAAGGACAAGCCAGGGCTGCCCTCTCTGGTGGGAAGCAGGAGGAAAAGCAGAGCTTCCCAGCCCAGCCTGGCCCCATCCCTCTGCAGAGGGAGGGCAGCTCCCACACACCGGAGCAGCCTCTCTCACAGGGCAGACACCAGGCAAGAGCACCTGAAGTCCTATGCACATTTTCTCTCCTTCTCACTGCTTTTAACTAATGTTATTTTAGCTGTGGTAAATCCTTTTAAGTGTATGAAACACACTGGTCCTGAATGGCAAGAAATTCTCATCTTCATTCTTCTTCTCCAAAGAAAACACTGAAGGAACAGCCTGGATAGTCTGAAGATGTCAATTGTATGTATGTATTCTATACTTAGGAATGTGATGAGAAGTGTCAAAAAATACCAACTCCATGAGATATTTAAGAAGCTTGTAGCATGAGTATTGGTAATTAAACCTCTTGATTTTGAAAGAAACATAGAATATGATAGAAAAATTCTTATTTCTCCTGTTTACTGAATTCCTGACAAACACCTACAAATAAGCACCCCAAGAGCTCAGGGAAAAAAAAGAGCCACTGAAAGGAGCTAGGAGAGCACCTAAACTGCAATTTTCATTCTGGCCTACATTAATCTTCTATGAAGCAACACATCTAGAAAAATCAAGATTGTATTCTCCGTGGCTCTAAAGAGCATCTGCTGTGTCCTCAGAATACCAGCCCCATCTTGTCCTCACTATCCCCTTCCTCGTAAAGAGGAGAGCTATTTCAGATTCTAAAAGAGCAACAAATGATTTCATTTTGTTTTCCTTCACGTGAGTTTTGTGCTAATAAGCACTGAACAAAGCATCTGCAGAGATAAAAGTGACACAGTGCATTTAAGTTTTTTAGCTTTAAGCTCTTGTATATGTAGCACTGTCTCTCTGGAATTAAATGGGACTGTGGCTGTTTCTTATACTGCTCTGTATTCAAATAAACCCATTAGTAGTAACACAAGATGCAGCACCTCATTGTTTTGTATTCTTAGATCACAACACGACCTTGAATATCTTTCCACTGCCACCCTCATAGGCTACATCGCAGACACACAAATGATTTGCATGTTATTGCATTAGAAAAGAGACCTCAGGATGTTGCTACCTCACATCCTTCATCTGCAATACTCTCCTCAACACACCATCTCATCTCAGGTAATCCAGCTCAACCTTCTTTCTCTCTTTTAAAATCTTTAACAACAGTGAGTTAATTGATGCCCTCTCTGTTCCCTGCTGATCAATTACAATTAATCACACAAGCCCCACCCTCCAGCGCCAATGATTAATTGTATTTCCCTCTCAGTAATATACTTCAATTCATAAATTGTTGAAGATTCTAACATGGAGAGCAAGAAACTGGATCTTGCTCTGCAGAACTGAAAAGCCCTGCTCTAAAACACCTTTTGCAGCTGCGAGGATCAACACCCACTCACCCCGTTGCGTTTTCAACCTTCTCTTTAGTAAGGTGCATTAGTCAGACTCCTGAAATAAGCTCCTTCAGGGCTTATTTTCTGTTCTTGTGGTTCTCCTTTGAACTCAAGCCAGCCTGTGCCTTCCCAAAACATTAACAACTGTGGTAATAAATACATCTGATAAGAATTCACAGAGAATTAGCATCAGCAAGCCAACAAATGGCTACCAAGTGTTGGAGAGCGTTATGTGCTAGGGATATATCACAGACCCGGGAGGCTCTTTAAGACTTCCAAAGGGCAGCTGCCCTCCTGGGGAGTGTGGATAGGCACAGCTGACATGAATTGACTCACAGGGCTGCGTGTCCCACTCTCAAAGACTTCAAAAGCTTCTAGTTTGGGAGAGGAATATATTGTTTATCTTGGTGATTCAAGTTTCTTATGATTGACCAGAAAGAAAGAAAGCCTGACCGACTCTGATTTATTTGGTTTATTTTTGCTGGGTAGTGGTGTTCTGATTTCCTAGGCTTTAAGAGAGAAATGGTGTTTTATGTATATAGCTACTGAAGTAACAGTGGGAACAGTTATCTCAGTAGGCTGGTGAGAGATATGATGAGTGGTCAGTCTGCTAGTTCACAGCATGAACAAGATGTGGACAGATGGTGGGGCTGGAGCCAAAATTTGCAGAGCACTGATGAAATGTGTGCACAAATATACTCTTTGTCTGATGTGGTGATGCACTTGACACCCACAGAGGAGAGGCAGATAGGTTGCGAGTACTTTCTGCTGTTACTCCTGTGAGATGGGGGCTCTGGGGTTCTCTGCTCAGCCTGCATCACATTGCCAGTACAAAGCAGAAGGGCTCTCTCAGGCCATTCTGGCAGCTTGGATTTCCTGGGGTGCCAGAACTTTCTAGGCAGCCTCCAGCCACCAGGAGCCCCAAGTTGTGAGCCATCAGCTGCAGGTCTGATTCGGGTTTTGACGTTTTTGTCTTCTGATCTTAAGGTGTGATCCACAGTGTGTGGTGCATGTTTCATCAGGAATCAGGTTTCAGAAGCAGATGTAGAGGACTCTTCTTTTTTCATAGACTAAAGACTCAAGGCTGTATTCAGTCTGTTCAGATGCTGTTTATGTTTCATCAGATACGCAAAGGCTATCCACTATCTTCTTGCTGAACTGTATCTTAGTCACCCAACAAACTACATGGCAAGCTCTAGTGGGAAATGAATTGTGCACTGTGTCTAGTTAAATCTGCAGAGGGGATACAGACAAACCTAGTGTAATTATCCAAAGTGGAAGCTGGACAGACCTGGAGTCGGTGACTCCTTGTTACTCCAGGTTTCATCGGGGGAGGGGGAGAGTGTGCAGACAATAGCAATCCCTCAGTCCAGAAAGGAGGCTCTGCAGAGTGCGCTGTTCACTTGGTGACTTGAAACTCTGTGTCAGAGCACAGGTACAAAGGCTAGGGGGGAGAAGGATGCACACGGACTTCAGAGGAAACCCTTGGCTACCGTAGCTCTTCAGACAGACAGACGGGAAGAATTATTGAATTTTCTTTGTAGGGATCTTAACTGCAGGTGTCACTGGGAAATTCAGTGCAGCTGTCTTAAGGCACAGGCAAAGACAAACTGGAAAAGCGATACCTCCAACTGAGGCACAGTCAGCAGTGAGGTTCTGTGAACAGGAACTGACCTTTCTAATGACTTGTGACAGAAAACGAAAATACAGGTTTTATATGGTGAAAGATGCGGTATTGAGGACTTCTGCTTCAATTTCACCCAGCATTTCCCTGCCACTAGGTCTATTTTTGACTAATTTGGCTTCTTGCAACTTCTGAATGGTGTCCTTCAACCTTAGCCCTTCTTCTGAGACTTTATTTTTATTCTGAGCTGACGATTTGTGGCCGAGCTGATTTTGTTCTTCCACAACAGAGCTCTTTTGCTTGTAATGCAGACAGTACTCAGTGGCTGAAGGGGATTATCAACATTAAGGGAGAATCAAGTCAGAAGTGACATTTCTGTCTAGGAAAACTATGGTATAAATTAATCCAATTTATAGTAGTACTGTTCAATAAACATTCCAATACACTCTTTCCTAACCAAAACTTTGAAGACTTAAATCTGGGTATCTTTAGTCTACATTAAGGTCCATAAATAAGAGGATAATTGTCAAATATATTACATTTTACAGCTGCTTTAAAACTTACACCAAAATAAATTTTTACAGGAAAATGCAACTGTGAAGAAGTTGACCTTTTTTTTCCTAGAAGAATGAACTATTTGATCAATGACTATCATCTTAATTCAAACATGTCTTGTTGGAACATACAAGAAATAAGTTTGGGATGGTGGTTCTTATCAAGGTGGGTTTTTTTCCCCTCACTGCATTCTATTCTCTGGCTGGAATGGAGCACAAGGAGTACTGTGACAATGCTGAGTGGATATAGATCCTAAGGACTGAAAAGCAGTAAAACCACCTGTGACTCTTCATCTCCATGTGAAAGAAAGCCAAAATGAACTAGTTTGAACTGGAAGATTTCAAAATGAAACTTTCCGCATGAGAACATCTCTACATATTTCACTGGGGAGGGTGGGGGTCATTTTTTTCAGTTTTCATCCTGAACATGAGACAAAAACATTGTGTTGGAATACTAGAACTGAAAGTGTTCCAGTTACTTGTTCAGCACAGTGAAGGCCAGCATGCATGTAAACCATTTCTGAGGATATCGGAATCCTGGCCCGGCAGGTTATGGCAAGCAGGGAATTTTGTGTTTTAAACTGAGCAAACATGACTATCTCTGAGGATAGGCCACCAGACACTTTAAGTTTCTGTTTTTAAATCAAAAACTAGGTCTTTTTAAAATATTTCAAAGATGTCTGGTGGCAACTTCTTTGATCTTCCCCTGATCAAACACAATTCAAAGTGTTGAATTAAGTCTAGATGGGAGACAATGTATGGTGTTAGGGAGAAAGTGATGGTGCAGATAAAGAGGTCTAGGGTTAGATGTCCAAGGAGCCTATCTTGTTTGTTCAGGTAATCACAATTATTACTCTGAGAACGCTTCTCTTCATTACTCGTGTCGTTCATAAGACTGCAACTCACATCTTAGTACAATTTACAATTCTCTGTTTGCTTAGGAGGAGAAGGAGGCACCCTTTTGTTGGCCCTGCTTTTTGAAAGGCAAAAATATATATTTTTGCCTTTCAAAAACATAAGGCTTGTTGGCCTGCTATAAACTCCTTCTAATGCACTTCATTATACCTTAATAGCTGGATCTGCTTTTGGCACAAGATGAGGTAGAAAATTGAAAAATGGGCTTGTAGTGACAACAGCAACAGGGAAGGAACAGACAAATGATAGGACAGTGCAAGAGCTGTGCTTAGATGCAGTGGAGATGTTTTAACCTGGCAACAATTTCTGCTTCTTTAACCTGCCAATGTACAGTTGAGGGAAACGTAAGAAGAGAGGCTTGAAAACTGGAGACATTCTAATGTAGTAATTTCTAAAATATCTTAAAATTATGTGAGAGATATGATCAGACCCAGAAGGATGAAGGGCTAGAAGGCAGTGGATAGCTAATAAGCACCTTGTGTAGAGTAAAGGGGAGAGAGAGGAGGAACTTTCCAGGGGGATGCAGATGAAGGAGGGAAAGACAGTGAAATCTTTGACTTAGATGGCAATGTCAGTGAGTAGGGTGGAAGCCAAGATTTTTTAAGGGTCTGGCTGAAAAGCTCTGTAAAGCACTGCCACAAAACCCTGCACCGTAAAATGGGAACACAAGTGCTTTGCTCAAAGGGTCTTAAAATAGTTTTTTGTTGGCTTGTTTTTTTTCTTTCTTCATCTATTCTGTACCATCCTTAGCCATCTTCTATATATGTTGGTTACACCGCTGTGCACTATAGTTTATCCCTTTACCATGTTCAGGCCTTCTGTCCTTGCCACTCCCTTTCAAATGTCATGAGACTCCTCAAAAAGAGTTTAACAAGTTCAGTCCACTGGCCTTTTAAAAGAGGGATGGGAGAGGCTGCTACTGTATAAAATGTGGGCTGTTCCAAGAGGCTGGTGGCTCGGCCCCGCAATGTAAAGGAGTGCTATTTCTTTAAAGGACAGCAGGAATCAACTCAGGTCTGAAAGGGAAGAAGTCAGCAAACAAAAAAGATAAACAAAGCACAAGTATCATTTAGGTTCTTCCAATTTAGTGCCTAATACACTAATTTCACCACACAAAATACAAGTGTTGCAAGTACTCCAGGAATTAAGAAAAAGGAGAAACTGGGGTGTTTTCTTTTATAAGTGGTTTTCATGTGAAGCTACAAAGATGAAGTGCATTTCTAGCTGCTGATTAGCTTTAAAACTATGCTATTCAAAAATCCACTCGAATTTTCTGTAAGATATTCTTTAACTTCATAGACAGATTTTTCTACTGTTTTCATATTTGATTACTAGAACTGCTTGGGTAAATTTAACCATATTTCTGTACTCTCAGGTTCTGAGAAAAGACTGAAATAAAAAGGGGAACAGAAAGTTATGGGGTTGTAGATTTTAGGCTGGAGGTTTTTGACACTTATAAGGCCAGGCACAGAAAGCATTCCATTTAAGAGCAAAGCAAAAGAACAACAATTCATTTCTGAAGCACTAAAAGTTTATTTGGGTCAAGCCAAGGATGGCTCTCCTTCTAAGATAAATAGTAGTATCAACAAGTATATCAGAGTGCTTTTCCTCCTCCATGCTGTTAAGGAAAGCCTAGTACCTTTAAAAGCCAATTTACAAAAGCACAGTGGTTGGAGTTGTTCAAGAAGCATAGAATTGTTTGGGTTGGAGGGACCTTAAAGACTAATTCCAACCTCACTGCTGTGCAGGAACACAATTCCACAGGTTGCTCGACACCCCATCCAAACTGGCCCTGAACACTCCTAGGGATGTGGCATTACACCGTTCTTGCTGATGCACCATTTCAGCTGTGCACAGCTGTGGGAGCTGGGACCACACATGGCATCATTTCGAGTCATAGGATTATTACTCATGGTCTCTTAGCTCTTCTCTTTGTGCCTTAACAGTAAATCTGTCCTTGTTATTACTGCTTTTAAGCACCCTGGTACCACTGCAAATTGAATACCTAAGTCCAAGACGCACCTTTGGCCATTTGAAACTCCCAAGAAAAAGGTGTACGTGAATTCAGCACGTTATCTGTACAAATCTGTACTACAATATCCTGATTCCACACACATCCAACTTTGTGCTGGAAATAGCTCTCCTTCACTATTGTCTGCAGAGAGTCATAGAGTATCCTGAGTTG
>WAAG01084958.1:6755-23259 GCA_013390105.1 Tichodroma muraria | reverse complement strand
TTTATTTATAAAAAAAAAAAAAAAAAAAAAGGCAATTCCGGCTTCTTAATAAGGACACAATTAAAGAAAAAAACTGTGACCAAAATAAGCTTTAATCGTTGAGTCCTGTAAACCCGTTCCAATGGGATCCAAGGAAATTAAGAGGTAATGCTTTTATAAAGGAAGACTGATCGATTACAGTGTTTCCCAGGACTTCCACAAGAATAGTGGAATCATGGAATGGTTTTGATTGGAAGGAATCTGAAACCTGAAACCTCATCCACGCCTGCCATGGGCAGGGATCTTCCACTGCCCCAGGCTGCTCCAAGCCCCAATGTCCAACCTGGCCTTGGACACTCCCAGGGATCCAGGGGCAGCCACAGTTCCTCTGGGAATTCCAGCCCAGCCCCTCCCCACCCTCCCAGCCAGGAATTCCTGCCCAATATCCAATTAAATCCTACTCTGAAGCCATTCCCTGTGTCTTGTCCCTCCATCCCTTGGAAATTGTCTCTCTCCATCTTTCCTGCAGCTCCTTCAGATTCTGCAAGGCCACAATGAGGTCATCCCGGAGCTTCTCCTCTCCTTCCCAATATCCCATCCAATCCTACTCTGGAGCCATTCCCTGTGTCCTGTCCCTCCATCCCTTGTCCTCAGTCCCTCTCCAGCTCTCCTGGAGCCCCTCCAGGCCCTGGAAGAGGCTCTGAGCTCTCCCTGGAGCCTTCTCCTCTCCAGAGGAACATTCCCAGCCCTCCCAGCCTGGCTCCAGGCTTCCTTTATCTTCCTTTATTTCTTGACTCAGTGGAGAAAAAAAAAATTAAAAAGAATAATTTCGTGTTAGAAAAAGCTGCCACAGATTCAGCTCAGCTCAGTACCCAGGCACGGGGTTTGAACACTCAACATCCGATTGCTCCGTCAGTTTTCCAAGGAGCCCCACAGCTGGTTCAGCACGGAAAAAAGGACGCCTGGCATTTCTCTAACTATGAATTTCAGGGAAAAAACACCCCAACAACTTGATTCCAATCATCCTGGAGAAATGCACTGTGAAATCCTAGGGTCGTATTTTATGGAGTAAAACCACTGTAACCAGAGCCTGAATTTGCTATCAGCTGGCGGATTCTTCCCAATTTTTTTCTTCCCATTTTTTTTTAATCAAAAGCCCTCGATATCCTACTCCATATCAAAGTCAAGCCCCTGAGGACATTTCCTTGATTGAGCAAAGACATTTTTAGCTCAGCACTTGGCAGAAGAAAAATCGCCCGAGACGATCGATCCCAGGGAGCTCCACAGGTTAGAAAAATGTTTGGACAAAGGGAGAAGGCAATAATAATAAATTGCATCTGGCCTGATAACCTCCCTGCCAACATCCTCAGCCAGCTGGAAGCGGAAACGGGAACGATATGAAGCTCTGGATGCGCGGTGGTAACTGAAACTTCAAGGAAAAATGATGTACAGTAAATACTGGAAATATGACTTGGTGATCAGGGTTTTGTTTTTTTAGCGAGAAGAGTCTAAGAAGTGCCTGTAAAATGCAAAGTTCCCATTTTTTCTGTAGGAAAAGCTGATGATGTTGACCAGGATGGCTGGGTCATGGATACTGAATCATGGATAAGGGACTGGAGATGGGAGGTCAGGCGTTGAAATCAGCCGTGGTGGGAGGTCACAGGTGCCAAATATCTCCTTTTCCTCATAGGGTCACAAAATCTTGGAGTGATCCAGGTTGGAAGATCCCTAAAAAACATCCAGCTCCACCCTTGCCACGGGCAGGGACACCCCCCACTATTCCAGGCTGCTCTGCTGGGAAAAGCCCTTTCAGCAGAATTCCATGGCGCTCCCCCCAGAGCTGGGATCTCCCCACCCATCTTCCAGGAATGGGGAATAAATCTGAAATGAATCGGGTGAGTCTCCTGCTCTGAGGAGGAGATTGGCAGCTCCAGGCTACTCCAGGGACATTTCACTGCCGTTTATACCCCGGGCCGGTGACAGTGACACCCCGCAGCGTAAATCAATTTAAATAAGATTTAAACCTGTCCTAAACCACTGCATGCTTTCAGTGAGGCTTTAAGTCTAAATCCTTGTAAGGTCCTTTCACCAGGGCAAGGTTTTATCCCCCAAAAACGCCAAAAAACCCCAAATAAACAAAAAAACCACAGCATGGGGCTATCTCCCTTTAAACCACTGGAAAAATGCCTTAATCTTTCCCACCTCCTCACCCATTTATGGTTCCATCTCCGTGTGCTTTTGTTGGAGCAAACCTGGCAGCGGCTGGGATCTGTTAATTCCCGGCTCCAGCCAAGCACAGGCTGAAGGGTTTTCCCTGGATCCCTCACACCTGATCCCCCACACCCGATAACTGCAGCTTCCACTCCCCTTGGAAGCAGCCACGGATTTCTAACAGCCCTTAGGAAGATGCCTTTCCATGCAGGAAAACAATTCCCAGCTAGCCCAGAAAATACTGGACCTCACTTATTGGGGAATTTATGAATTGCAGAAATCACGGACGGGAATTCTGAGCTGCTTCCGACGGTGGAATTTATTTTCTTCTTATCCTCTGCTCAGGCAGGGAGGGCTCTGAGTTCTGCTCACATCTCTGCTCGTGGTGCAGCAGGTCCCGAGGCCTCTGGTTCTGGACCTTCTAAGGATTCGTTAACCAATAAATAAATCAATAAGATACCAATAAATCAATAAAATACCAATAAAACACCGCCACCAAGAATATTCATGTTTTTAACCCAATAATCAGTCATTATGTTTTCTTGACCAATCACCCAATGACACACAAACTTCCAATACTACATCTTAAAACTTCTTATGATCTTTATAACTACTTCAATATCCTAAATTCTAAACTCTGAACTTTCTTTTACCTAGCTTGACGTGTTTCTATTTAAACTACAAATCGACATTTTTGCTCCTAGCATCTACATCGGGAAGCTTTTTCTAAGGTCTCAAATTAAACCCTGCATTTAATTTTAAGCTTTGGCCTACAGGCCCAATATTCTGAGAGCTTCTCAGCATTTTTTAGATTCCAGCACTCGATGCTCAGGGAACCTGACCACAGGCAAAGAAAATTGAGTCCGTTCTGAACTTAATTTTGACTCCATGTTTTAAGTGGTTAATTAATTTATTGGTTTAATTTAAATTGTTGCATTAATTAAATTATGATAGCACTGGTAACACCCTGCACAGGTAATGGCTCTGTCCATGAGGAGGGAACAAGCATCAGTGTAGAAACTGGCAGGAATTTCACCTTAAATCCAAGGATTTGGTGAGAAGTTTGAGCACAAACTTCCAGATTTTGTCTTTTTACCTTAGTTCTGTGATAGCTCCTTGTCTGCAGATGGGGAAAACCACCTGGAAACCAATGGAAAACCATTATTATTCCATGCATTGCAGTTTCAACAGGCTACTCTAAGTGTGGGTTTTCTAAATCCTTTAAATTCTAAACCCAGCTTAATTCTGACACGTCAGGAACGAGTGACCTCGGCGATGAAAACTCCCGAGTTAACTTTAATTCTTTTTCAATTGAAATCCCATTTTTATTTAATTGAAAACATGTCCCTCTCCAGCTCAATCAAAACCAAAGCAAATCCCCAAAACGGGCAGGCACACAAAGGGAAATAATCATTAATTATTCTCATCATTATGATTATTATTTTGGTTTGGGGGGTAATTACCTCATGCCTGTTCTCATCCTTATATCTGATCCAAAATGGCCCCAAAGTGACCGAGAAAAACGTGGATTGTTTCCCTAACCCTGATTAGGAAGCCTGGAAAAGGGTGTGGATATGGATTCTTGAGCAGGAGGGGCACACTGCAAGGGAAACAGAGATAGAGTCCAGGTGGAATTGTGTGGAATTGTGTCCTGGGGGATGAATTTGGCCTCTTGGAACACTTCCTGCTGCTCTGCCTAGATCCCTGGCATTCCTTTAAGGGATCATGGAATGGTTTGGGTTGGAAGGGACCTCGAGGATCAGCCAGTGTCACCCCTGATGGGCAGGAACACCTTCTGCTACCCCAGGGTGCTCCAAGCCCTGTCCAGCCTGGCCTGGAACAATTCCAGGGACTGGGGAGCCACAGCTCCATCCCACAAACATGTTTGCTTCAGGATCTGAAGGTTTGCACTCCCAGCTCCAGGACAAGAAGAGGCAGCTCCCACATTTGTCCATGGACGAGGCACAAATGTCCTGGGATCTCAAAATCACATTTTCCACCACTGGCAATTCTTGAATTGAATGTCCCTGGAGGGGACATTTTTCCATCTTTCCAGCTGCATGGAAGGACAGGGATGTCTGTAAAAAGTTAGGGCAGCCTTCTGTTGGATTCCTCCTCCTCATCCAACACCTCCATTGGATCTGGGCATCCCTGGCTCCCTTTATATTCACGAGAATCCAATAAATGTCATTGATGGTAACTGAAAAGCTCTGAAAAATCAGATCAATTAGAGCTGATCACATCAAAAAACAGATCAATTAGAGCTGATCACATAAAAAAATAGATCAATTAAAGCTGATCACATCAAAAAACAGATCAATTAAAGCTGATCACATCAAAAATCAGATCAATTAGAGCTGGTCACATCAAAAATCAGATCAATTCAAGTCCACAGGAAAATGGGAATGCTGTAACAGCCGGATAATTGGATAGACCCTTTCAAGGAGAACATCCCACTTAATCTGTGGGATTCTTCCACATTTTTTCTTCCTAAGCTAGGATTTAAAGAGGAAATATGCATTACTTTTAGTCTGGAGAACATACAGGGGTTTAAAACCTCTGGCTTAATCTTTAACTCCTCTAAGCCAGTATCCCCTCCTAACAAGTGTTCCTAACTGACTCCAGTGGAAATCCTTTGGGAATGGCTCCTCTGGGGTTCATTCTGAGCTCAAAACCAGCCAGGTTGGAATGTAATGTCGATTTTTCCATAGAAAACATTGATTTTTGGTAAAAAAATCCCTCTGCTGTATGAATGAGCACTTTTGGCTAAAGCCTGAAAAGACAGGTTTGGAAAATGTGAAAAATGTGTGACAGTTTCTCACCTGAATATAATTCCAATGCTTTCTGCTCCTGCTCACTTCGGCAAATACCTCATAGTTTCACCTACCTTGGAAGATCATGAGATTCCTTGGAGTTGTAGCATCATGGGAAATGTAGTCCAACCAAAAAATCTGGACCAGATCCAGACCAGAGAGCAGAGATACCAAAACCCACAATTCCCACAAAGTCCTGCTGTGCTTTGTCCTTGGGAATATTTGTGCCTTTCAAGTATTTCCTTTTCTTGCAAATATCAAATTTTGCCATGGAAAGCAAACACTTCTGGAAGGAGGACAAAATCCCTTTGCCAAGAATCTTAATACTCCATCAGCAAGACATTTGGATGAAATTTTTTCCAAGATCCACAGAGGCTTTTTGGAGAAGACAGTGTGGAAAACACTGTGTAGCTGATGGTGAGGATTGAGCTGTCTTCCAAAAAAATTACTTGGATGAAAGGAGCTGGGATGGAAGATGAAGATCAGAAGCTGATCTGCGTCTTCCAGGTTTGCTTCGTGATTAAATCTGAGACATCACAAACACCATCACTGAAATCATTATAAAAGTTTGGAGATCCCTTATGGACCTCCTTTCATTTCCTTAAATAAATAAATAACAATTCCCGCAATATCATGGAAGCAACAGCACTGAAAATCCTCAACTTGTATTTCTCCCAAATTCTTGCAAAGTTGAAGGTGGGAGATGAGAGACAGCATCAGGATTTCGCTCTGACAAGGAGAAGGGATGATGGAAGTTACTGAAAAGGAGGTTTGAACGGGATTCATGGAATAAAAAGTAGGAAAGAAGCGGCTCAAACGTTCTTGCCTAAGGTGCCCTGCTGTAAATACCATGCAGATCACAAATTAAGATTTTTGGGGAATTTTATATCTGATTCCATCCTCTGGGCCCCTCTGTTACCTGTTCAGGTGACAGGCTGGGACACATCCGTGGTGTTTCCATGATCTCCAGTGTTTCCAGCCCAGCTGAGATCACAATGCCAGGACAGGACATGATTTGGTCATTAAGGGATCAGGAATTCTCTCTCCTTAAAATCTGGGGCACAAAGACTCCCCTCAACCCCGTGACTGACTCCCTCTTAACCCAGAGGGCTCCTCTGGGAGTCAGACTCAAGTTTGCCCATGTTAACATTGAGAGATGCTTATCCCACTTCCTCTTTCGCCACTGGAACCCCCACATCCCTCCCAGGAAACTCATGTTAATGTTTCCCGCTCTTCCAGCAGCAGAAGGATCCCTCTGGGATCTCCTGAGAGCCCGATATTCCCTCTGGGGCTGTGTGTGGAGGAGCTCTGGGAAGGAGGGTGTGTTCAATTCCAGGATGTAAAGAGAGGAGCATTTTTACCATAGCTTTAAGCACTCCCTTGTCCCCACTCCACACGGAATTCCTGGATATGCGTCCTGTCAAAAAGCCACCCACAAACCCAATCAGCACTAGTTAATTAATTTCCACTTCCAATAATCAATGTCACCTCACTGCAAGGTGCTCAGACTTCAGCCAAGCCCCCTCTGGAGATTTTTTTAGCCTGGCAGCTGCACGTGGAGGGTCCCTGCAGGGAAAGCAGCCGGCGTGGATGGACTGTGTCATTCCAGAGCTTCTCAAAAGCTCGGAGAGATGGATCAGAGCCACGGAGCTATAAAACATGAGATTTCTTCTTCCAGGAAATATCCCAGGACACAGCAAACTGGGCAGACAGCACTTTCACCGTGAGCTGAGGAAGAGCAGCTCGGTCTTTCCCAGTTTCCCTTTGGCATTCAGAGAATACAAAGAGCTGGGAGCTTCGGGACAAGGGACGAGGTCGCGGATATCCTGCGAAACCCTTTCTCTGCAGGAATATGCAGCCTTTGGGTTACTGCAAATGCCCAGCACCTGTCTGCTGGTTTCAAAATTGGGTACGTGACCCGTGACTGCCAGGATTTTGCCAGCAGCATCCCAGCAGTGCCCCTGGATATCAGGATACAGCTCCCTCTCCCATCCCAACCGGATCATCGTCCTCCGACCTCTCCTTTCCTGCATCAGGGAAACGACGTCAGATTTTTGGGTGGGGAAGGGAGGGAATGTTAAGCAAAGCTAATCTCCAGCAGCAACCTTGCTCCGAGGGTTCAAAGAGCAGGGATTGTTTGGGACACAGGGAGAGCTCCAGGACAGATCCAGGCAGGAATTCTGTGCTACTTACGGAGGTAAAACGGATCCTGGCCTCGGCAGCAGTGCATGATGAGAAAGGGATTTGCTGCTGGTGCTTGTAATCCAAGCCTTTTCCATTTTTAATCCCTTGATGACAAATTATTTCTAGGCTCCCAAATCATTCCTGTCAGCTCCATTCATTCAGTTTTCAAGGTGTGTCTGAACAGTGGGATCATTATTCCCTTTTTATTCAATGCTGGGAAACTTTCCCTGTGGGAAAAGGCAACTTTTGGATCTCCCTTTCCATACAGATCTGCTACACAAATTCCCAATTCGAGGCAAGAAATACAACCCCTCAGTTCCTTGCATTTTAAATATGGGGAAAACCTTCCTGTTGGGATGTGCTGGGAGCCCAAGGGCTTCCTGGAAGGAAAAGTGAGTTCCTACTGGCAGTGGAGCTCAGCAAGGACTGATAGGACTCCCTGGAAATGGAAAGGAGAGTGTCTGGAATGATCCAGGAATTTTTTTCTTGTGTAATTGACTGAGAGCATTTTGGGGTTTGTGCATAAGGCAAAACACAGAAGGGGAAATAATTATAATAAATCGGTCTAAACTCATCTGTAAATTAAAGAAAGTTTCCTGGTAACAGGAATGAGTTTCTGGAAGAACATCCTATTATAATAATGAGGAAAAGCAGGACGAATGGGGACAAATTGTGTGATGCTGTGATCCAAAAATTCCCATTTTAATTCTGTGGTCCTGTAAGGAGAATCCTCATCTCCCCTTCATGCAGCCACTTCAAAATGCAAAGTAATTGTTAGGTACAGCTGATGAACTATAACAGCAACCAATAGGCAAAGCAGGAAAGAAAATTCCCGGGAATTCTGTCCATGGAATTCTGACTTTTCACAGAGACTTGCCTGGAGATTCTTCAAATTAATCTTTATATTCTTCTCTGCATTTATCGAGATCCATTTAAAACCATTAAGGACCATTTTTTCCCTGTTACCTTTGCGGAATCTTCCCAAGAATTTGCTTTTCTGTTTTCTGACCCAAAATTTGTTATTTCTATGAATTTTATTATGCATTTCTATTCCACCAGCTTCTTTCAGTGCACTCAGATTTCTACCTTCCAAATATTCCCGTGTCTCACATGCTTCTGAACTAAACAAAAATTGATATTGGGGTTTCCTCATCCTAAATTCCCTCGTCCATCTTCCAGCCTTGCTGCATTGACTCTTCCAGAGAAAAACTCGTTGGATTTCTGGTGGAATTGCCCTCATTTGTTACCCTTCCTCATCAAAAGACGCCCCACAAGAATCTCCTGCTCATCTTCCCAAAGCCCAGGGATTTCCGTCTCAGGAGGAATGGTTGAATGAAACTAAGGGGCGAAACGCCCCCGGATTTGGCCACCGCGATTTCTCTGACGACGGCGGCATTTTAGAAAGCAGCAGGAATTAAAAAAAAAAGGGATGAGAGAGGGATTTGAGCAGAGTGGCTGCTTGGTTTTCCTTCTGAATTGCGGCTCATTTCCTTTGAAGTTCTGCTGACTCCGTACCTCAGCGTGTTCCGGGCAACGAATCCATCTTCTCCTTGTTCCCATGGATGGGAACTTCCCTCTTCCTTTCTTTCCTCACAGCCCCACCCTGAACTCACCCCCCACCTCTCCCATTTGCCCCGTTTCATGGGAGAGCTGGAAAAAGTTTCAGCCTTTGGTCAAGGAATGGGTCTGGATTCACTGCCCTGAAGGAGGGCAGGGTTGGATGGGGTGTTGGGAAGGAATTCCTGGCTGGGAGGGTGGGGAGGCCCTGGCACAGGGTGCCCAGAGAAACTGTGGCTGCCCCTGGACCCCTGGAAGTGTCCAAGGCCAGATTGGGCATTGGGTCTTGGAGCAGCCTGGGATAGCGGGAGGTGTCCCTGCCCATGGAATGGGATGATCCTTAAGGTCCCTTCACACACAAACCATTCTGGGATTCTGTGACTCAACAGGTTGGATGGACAGACCCATTTAGAGAAAATTAAACCAAATAAAGTCAAATGAAATCAAATTAAATCAAATCGAATCAAAGAATCGTTTTTTTTAACTTTTGTAAATTTTCTTTCCTAATGGTAAATTTTCCTTTTAGCGATGTAGAGAGAACAGAATCAGTGCCTGTCCCGAAGACCTCGGTCCAAAATGTGTTTGGGTGAGAAAAAACAATGAGGGAGGAGTAGAAAGTCCGATTAAATGATCTAATTCCAATTAAATGATCTAATTCCACTCCGACCTGAAAATCTGAGGAGCTTGGCAGCTTCCTTATAGTTTGCATCTTTCCATCGGGCTGGTGTTTCCACAAGAGGGTTGGAACCTGCAAAATGCTCAAAAAGCTGAAAAGAAACCTTTAAAACTTCTCTTAATTCTTAAATCCATCATGTTCCTTATTGATCTTTTGCAAATTATTTAATATTTGGCTGTGGTTTTAATTCCTGCTCTGATTCCCAACTGAGGCAGCTCTTCCTCGACTCCAGAAATAAGATTTTTAGGAGTTTTTCAGGACAGGGATGGCCTGCTGGGAATTAAGACTTAGTCCAGATCTTAGCACAATAAAATCCTAATCTTGTGTGCACAAGAGCTTCAGGACTAATTTCAATTACAACGTGCAAACATCTTTTTGGGAGGCTGCTCCATCAGCTCCTCGGCTGCGGGAGTTTATCCCACACTTCCCCCTTGGGACGGGAGCTCAGCTCCTGCTCATCCCGACTCCCCATTGATTGATTCAGCAAATTAAGGAATTGATGCTCATGTTCCAGGGATTGCTTAAGCGCTTGTGAATGTGTTTATGATGGGAGGTGGAATTCTAGGAAGGTCTCTGGGGCCTGGCAGGCCGGGAGCGTGTTTGTTCCATGATTAATGCACTTAACGGCTCCCAATCAACAACTTCCAAATATTGTCTGAGGATTCGCCAGGGGAAATCTGCAGCTCCCAATCCGCCCAGGGAGCAGCAGCAGCTTTTGTGCTACCGGATTTCAGCTGGTGGTGGTTGTGTGGGGTGGGGAGAAGGACTGGAAGAATCCCGGATTAAAAAGAAAAGATGCATTACGGATAAAATTTGGGAGGGTGTGTGGGGAAAAAAAAATGGATGAGCAGAACTGAGAGTGCTGGGTTTAAAATGGAAGTGCAACTTCCTGTGTTCCCCAACCTCCTCCAGAGAAACTGGGCCCAAATGGGAAGAAAAATGCAGCTGAACAATCGTTTTAATTCCTTCTCTTTTATTTTCCATGTTTTTTGCTGCCTGTAAAAACGGACGGCAAGAACTAGGATTAGAACTAAGAACTGGAACTGAGAGCTAGAACTAGGAATTCTGGATTTAAAGTGGAAGTGCAGCTCCTCGTGTTGCCCATCTTCTTGCAGAGAAACTGAGTTCAAATGAGAGAAAAGACTAAAAACCGGTTCTAATTCAGTCTCTTTTATTTTCCATATTTTTTTTTTTTCTGTCTACAGAAATGGATGGCAAGAACTAAGAACTGGAACTAAGAATGCTGGATTTAAAGTGGAGGTTCAAGGGGGAGTGGATTCACACTGCCAGAGGGCAGGGTTAGATGGGATTTTGGGAAGGAACTCTTCCCTGTGAGGGTGGTGAGGCCCTGGAATAGAATTCCCAGAGAAGCTGTGGCTGCTCCTGGATCCCTGGAAGTGTCCAAGGCCAGGCTGGACAGGGCTTGGAGCCACCTGGGTCAGTGGGAGGTGTCCCTGCCCATGCCAGGGTAGGAAAGGGAGGATCCTCAAGTCTTTTCCAACCAAAACTATTTCAGTATTCCATAATTCCAGGATTTCTGAACAATACACTCCCAAATTAATACAATTTTACCTAATCTGAGAAAGCAGAAAATCAATAAAAGCTTCTCAATATTCTCCCTTTTTTTTCTTTTTTTTTAAGTATTTTTTTTTTGCGAGAAATAAAGATTTCATTTTCATCCCTACATGTTATTCCCGAAAATTCGCCTTTTGGAATGCAACCACCGAGAAGTTTATTAAGACTTGGAGAGAAAGGGGCAGCCTAACAAACCCTTTTATTGCTGTTAGTTAGTCCTTAATTTAAGGTTTGGCTTAAAAAGAGTCGCAAAAGTCCCCTCATAACTTTATGTCTCCAACCAAAATTAAACAGGACTGTTTAAATGGCTATAAAATTTCCAGCTCTCATCCATTCCCTGGATTTTGTGAGGTTTAACTCTCCTGAAATCCTTAGGAATTGTCCTAGCGCTGCTCACCACGGAAATCTTGGTGGCAGGGTGCAGGAGTGGAGGTTCCTGGCCCATGAAGCCTGAAGGATATTCCATAACCTGTGGAAATTTTCAAGGCAAGAATAAGCCAGGTACTGGAATTCCAAAGTGCCTGGTGTGTTTTCCCTATTTCAACCTTTTCAAGGAAAAAGCAAAAGTCAGGAATTCAGCTCAGCTGTTTGAATAAGAAGTGCGGTTGTCCAAGGTCCTCCACGAATTCCTTTCCTAAGGACCTCTGAAGAAAATTAAATTTGGGTGGGATGAGTGTGGGTCACCTCCAGAAACGCCATCCACCCAGCGCTTCCGAAAAACCTGGGGTGAGCGCATTCGGCTCGGGTGGAAAACATGAATCCTGTCGGGAGGAGATTGGCGGAAAAGGGATGGAAATTTCCACGGTGTGAATTCCCAGTGGGAAGCAGCCTGAGCAGACACAGGGGAGTGACAAAAGGCAGGAACCAGGAGTTATCCAAGGTCACACAATGGAGCGGCGGGAGAGGGAAGAAATGGGAATGACTCGGCTGGAATCCCAGCTTGCTGCTGTAGCCACCATCCTGGAATGATTTCCCTCCTGCTTCGGGGTGAGGAATTAAAATAGTCCTGATTCTCGATCCTTCTCCTGAGTCATCCCTTCCCCGTCCATTCCTTCTCTGACCCTTTCTCCTTCTCCTTTGCTGTCCATCCCCTTCCCCTTGGAGCGCCCTGGGAGAAGAAGATGAAGATTACTGGAAAACCAAGACTCCGTAAGAGATTCTCCTGTGAGTGGATTTAATCCAGGCTCTCAGTGACCCCCCCAGAGTGCATTTTGGGGTGCAATTAGAAGTGATCCACTCCACAGAGAGCTCATTTATTCGGGAATGAGCATGGAAGCCGTGTTTGCTCAGGTTTTTCCCTCGCGCCTGACGCTCCAGCATCGGGACACAAAGCTGCAGTTTCCCCGAAAATAATGAAGTGAGATGTTCCATAAAGTCACTCCCAGCTGATGGACTCCATGCTCCATAAATATCCAGGAGGCTCCCAGAGGAAAGCAACAGGTCACTCAGGCTTGCACCAGATTCCATCCAGCAGCCATGGGAGATCCCTCTTGGAAGGGGAGCAGTTTCCATGCAAGCTCTGCAGATGTGAAACTTTCAGAAATATATTTAATTTAGATTTTTTTTAATTGCTAGCAGGATCACACCTCCTGCTAAGTTCAGGCTGAGTTAATTGGTTCAATCCCTGAGGATTCAGGGGAAAGGATGCGATGGAAAGTGTTAAGAAACACCTGTGAACTCACCTAAGCTGATTTTTCATGGAGAAGATCGAGAGCAGAAATGCCAGCAGAGATTTTCTGGAAAATGGGACAGACTCAGGACAATTTGCCTCAGGCTGGGAAAGGTCGGGATTTCTGGCAGGCGGCGGAGCTGCTGCTCTGATTCAACTCAAACAGAGCCATTTCTTCCTCAGGCTCCCCGCTGACAAATTCAGAGCAGCTTGGATCGGGATGAGGGAAGTGTGTCAGGAAAAACAAGACCTAGACATCCACTTTTGAACTAAACCTGAACCCAGGCAGGACTTGGAGCTGAACCTGACAAAAGCTTCATTTCTTTTTCTTCTTTTTTTCTTAGCCCCTTTCCTATTCTTTCCCTTTCTCTGGAAGAACGAAACGATCTCTCTGTCACAGATTTTCAAGATCTAGGAAAAATATCCCACAGACAAGAGATGAGGCTTTGGGTACCTGCTCGAATTAATGGAATCTTATTTGCAAAACTCTCCCAGCGGAATTTGAATTAACTCTTTACTGCTTCTGCCTCAAAGCCAGCAGTGGTTTTAGCTCTCCTAATAACAGGGGTTGCAACAGGCAGGAAGGAAGCGAAAATAAACTAATTTTAATTAAACCAAGGGGCAGTGCTGCACCTCAAGTTGTCACCGTTTCAACCTGAGGAATTTTTCACTCCGTGTTTCCTCACTGCTCCCTGCTCCAGGATCCCCAGCAGTGAATTCCTGCTGAAGGCTGGTGGTCTTTCTCCAGTCCCACCTCACTCACTGCCCCCTCCGTTTGTTTTTACATGGAGAACAAATTAAAATCAAAGTGTCTGAGAAGGAAAGTTTCTGTTTAGAGGCCTGAGAATACCTGAGGGGTGATCTCAGGCTGGGCTTCCCTTGCTGCACTTGGCAGGAGGAAAGATTCTAAGCTGATATCTCAATCCCTCTGTCCCGTGCTTGCCGTTGGCACCTGCGGGAAGGAGAATTTTGCCTATTAATTACCTAAAAATCAGAGTCAAGGCTCATCTTCCATTTAGACGCCCAAAATAGTGTCTTAATGTGAAAGAAGTGGCAGCAGGAGCAGTGAAGCTCCTCGTGGCTGACACCGAGGATGTTTCATCACAGACATCCCTCTCCCTTTTCCGCTCTGCATCAGGAGAAACCTGGAATTTCCTTTCACCTTTGAAGAAAAGGGGGAATTAAGATCTCTGCCGCGAGTTCTGGAACGTTCATTTCTTACCAACCCGCAAAGAAATCTGCAGGTTTTACTTCCGTGGCACAGCCCAGCTCACAGGGCACAGGGGCACAGCATCATCCGAAGGGCACGAGGAGCCCAGAGGGAGGAAGGGTTGGAGGGGAGAACAAAACAAATAAAGCCCCAGGAAAGGACAAGATGTGATCTCCTGACACTCATTTGCTCTTGAACCACCTGGGAGTTCTCTCCAGAAGCAGATTGTGTTCCTGGCAAACAGCACCGCAGCTGCTTCTTTTGGCTGGAAAAGCCAGGGCTTGCCCTCGACAGCTAAAATTCATGAATATCATCCAAAACAAAGCTTTTAAAAATAGGAGAGCCGACCTCTGTGTCCTGTCTGATGGATCTGAGGGGAGGGAAGCACGTGGAAAAAGGGCTGAGGGATGATTTCTAGACCGAGGGCTTATCAGCTCTTCCAGGCAACACTGAATGTCCTCAATCTGCTCCTGAAGGGAAAGATGTTTCCTTACAGGATATTTATAACCCCAAGTTATTCATCCCCTTGGGATGAAGAAAAATCCTAGTTTTCTCCATGAGACAGAGCTCCAGCCTCTGTGTGATGAACGACACCAGTGTCCTGCTCTGCTGCCTGGGATAAGGAGTTTTCCCATTATTTGGGGCGTATCCCACTGTTTTTTTGGCTGCGCCTGCAGGGGAAGCCCCACCATCCCCACGGCCTTGGAAGGGTCACGTGGAAAGGGATGGTTTGTTTCTCTTCGTTGTGACCAAGCTGCTCTCCTGTGGGAGAAACTTCCTCCAGCAGGGTACAGCCCTGCTGGAAATCCTCTGGAATTCAGCAGGCCCAGACTTTGTGAAATGGGTCAGGAGAGGAAATTTTCCCCCATGAGGGTGGGGAGGCCCTGGAATAGAAATCCCAGAGAAGCTGTGGCTGCTCCTGGATCCCTGGCAGTGTCCAAGGCCAGGTCAGACGGGGTCTGGAGCAGCCTGGGACAGTGGGAGGTGTCCCTGCCCATGGAAGGGGATGATCCTTAAGGTCCCTTCAAACCCAAACCGTTCTGGGATTTTGTGATGACACCAAGCAGTTCCTGCAACTCCCTCACAAGCCAGGGTTGCAGTTTTAATCTGATGAGAAGAAAGGTCTGATTTGAGGGGTGGAGGGGTCTGTGGGATCCTTTCTCGGCTGAAGCTGCACCTCCAGGGGGGCCATTTGACCTCTGAAGGGTGTTTGGATGGGTCAGGCCAGCTCATCCCCTCTCGGCAAAGCTCCATCCCAAACCACTGGAACCCCATCCCAAAATGTGGCCCAGGCCATTCAACCCTTCCTCCTTTCCCTGTCGTGTGTGTCCTGCCCCACCCAAAAGGTGACCAGGAGCTTCTGGCCAGGACATCCCAGCCTTTATGAGTTTGTGATGTGAAAATAAATCATTGATACCCTCATGAGAGTGTTAGATGTATAAATATCTGTATAAATATATATATATATATATATCTTTCTTATATGCATGGATTCCTATATTTGCACTGTTCCCTGTTTTGGCCGAGGCCTGTTTTGGAAAGGAGACAGCAGTGAGCTTGTTAAGAATCCCCACTCCTGTTAAAATACCTCTTTAGTACAGCAAAACACACGATTGTTGAACTGGGAAAAGATATTCCATAAATCTCCCAAATTCAAACACCATGCCGGGAATATGGAAAAATACATCCATATATTAACTGCTCTTTTAACAGCATTATTTGACCCTTAGAAAAAACAAACAGAGGAAAGAAAAACGTTACAAGCCCAGAAAAAAATTCTCTGCCTCTTATCAAAAGCACATTTGAAGAGAGGCCTCGGAGGCATCTATTGTTTAATGGGCTATGCTTGATTTATTGATGATTATGTAGCAAAAAAAATTCATGTAATCATTCCAAGGCCATGAGAGGTGCAGGGCTTCAATTTATTAGAGCTTGGAACTAGAAAATGGCTTTTTTTTTTTTATTTTTAACCTCTTTTTTATTTTTTTTATTCAAAGAGTTTTGTTTGCCCAGCAGTGTGAAACGGTTTGATGGGCAAATCCCTCGGAGCCGAGCCATTCCCCTCTCCTTTTCCACCAGAAGTGAGTGGCCACACGAGGCTGCAGTCGGAGTTTACACAGCTGGAGGCTGGAGCACGGAGTTCACTGCTTTGATTTTTGGCCTCTTTCAGCCGTGGCAGCGAGCCCCTGTCCCTCCACGATGCCTTCTGGAGCCTGCCCGGAGCAGGGAGCAGCCAGAGCAGAAGGATGAGGCAGGGATTTATGGAAAGGCCTCATGGACACACCCTGGGCAGTGCCAGAGCCCGGCCGGGCCGCACGCAGGTGGAATCCCAAAATCCACCCGTTCATCCCAAGAGGAGCTTCCCTTTCCCCAGCCCCGCCTGCGGCACTTCTGCCTCTGGAAGGCTCCAAGCCCTGGGGCTGAACAGGCAAATCCAGCAGGATTCCCCATTCCTGGTGCTGCACTGATGCCTCAGGTTTTGTCTTTTGTATTCCCAGCTCCGTGCAATTCCAGGGGTGGCTCCAGGTCCCACACTGAGCGCTGCTGAGCTCTCCCCACAGAGCAGGGAGACAAAACAATTCCTTCTCCAGCTCGGCACCGAGCACAGCCGCCACAAATTTCAGGCCCGG
>WAAG01084957.1:0-16757 GCA_013390105.1 Tichodroma muraria | reverse complement strand
TTTTTTTTTACATGGAAATATTTTTCCATTGAAAGCCTTTACTTCTCCTACATCTAATGCAGACTTTGTTTTATCTTGAACACGGTCCTCAAGTGCATAGTCCCTCCTAAAATATGCTGCAAAGTGCCTGAACTATAACTGACACAAAATAGAGCCAAAAAGGGCAGAACCCTTGCACTTTGGACATCAACTGCCATATTTTGAAAAATAGTGAATTGCTCCCTTTTCACATGAGAAAAGATGCTCACAAATGACTGAAAATGTTCTCTCCAGCCTCATGCAGCTCTTCATAACCCTTCGTCTCTCTTCTGAAAATGTTAAAAAAGAAACAAGAAGGATGCCACATTTGAGTACACTTCATGCCACTTCACTAATGAGCCTTTAGTTAGCTCAGATTCCTGTTTGGTTCAGTGGGATTGTTCCTTGAGAAAGGAATAGAAAAATGAACCCATCAACAGCAATCCTTCGAGTCTGATGGCATATACTGTGAAGCCTTGGAGAGGTTTTTTTTTGGAGAGGAAGAGAATAGATTATTATTAAAAGAGGCCCATCATACTGTTCTTTGATCCTGGAAATATATCCTTTTGGAGCATCATAAGAATAATAAGAATAATGGATTCTACCCTCCTTGATCAGTGAGTGTAAGTTGACATTCATACACATATACGCAAAAATATATACATATAAATGTCCACTGTAATTTGTGATGCTATTGAGAAGTTCATATCCATATTACATTCAGTTTGGGGAATACGGGCCCTGGGCAACTTGCTTACTTGTAAGCATTACTATGTAATTAATGCAATTTTACTGAAAACACAATGCTTCTGTTTGTTTTCAGGGTTGGGAGGGGAGTTTGTGTTTGGTTTTGTTTTTTTAATTACTGTATAGAAATTTAACCTATGAATGTGCTTGAACATTTTTGTTCATATAATGATAATAATTAAAAAAAAAATAAAAAGCACATGATGTAAGATTCATTCCTGTGTTTTTACCTGCCATGCATGAAATCTTCCAAACATAGAAGAGGGCCGGGAAACCAAGTTATGAAATAAAATTAATCTGTTTCTCATTGTTATTGTGGATTTNGAGTCCAACTCCTGGCCCTGCACAGAACCATCCCCAAGAGTCACACCAAGTGCCCAAGAGTATTGTCCAAACATTTCTTGAACTTTGTCAGTCTGGTGCTGTGACCATTTTCCTCAGGAGCCTGTTCCAGTGCCCAACCACGCTCAGGGTAAAGAATATTTTCCTAATATCCAACCTAAACCTCCTCTGATACATCTTCCGGCCATTCCCTTGGGTCCTGTCACTGGTCATGAGAGAGAAGAGATCAGTGCCTGCCCCTCTGCTTCCCCTCATCAGGAAGCTGTAGACCATGATGAGGTCTCCCCCCAGTCTCCTCCAGGCTGAACAGACCAAGTTCCCTCAGTTGCTCCTCATACAGCTTCCCCTCTACACACTTCACTATCTTTGGATGTTCTCTAAGAACTTCATGTCTGTCTTATATTGTGGCACCCAGGACGCAAGGTAAGGCCGCACCAGCCCAGAGAAAAGGGCTCTTATCAATCACTGTTTATCATCATTTATGAAAGCACAATCCCCTTGCTCAACCAGCTTGTGATGTTGTGCTTTCATAAATGTTCCCTAGACTGACTAAGTTCCATTTTGGGTTCGTTGTCTGTTTGGCTACATATATGCTGATACATGAGAGGGCCAGAGATTATTCTGAAGTCAACTCATCACTTTTTTCATTTTTTCCAGTTCAAAGGAAAAAATTTTATTTTATGTTTAAAATAACATGAGGTCTACATGATACCCACCAGGGTGTTATTTCTCAAAGGTGATGGTTAGGGTATATGCTACCCAAATATGGGAGGGGTAGCACAAATGTTTCTATGGGAAATGCAGTGTTGGTAAGTGTGAAGTAATGCCCACAGGGAAATTCAGTCACAGCTTTTGTATAAAATGATGTTGCTTGTCAGCGACTACTGTGAATCATAATCTAAAATTCCATTCATCAGCTCAGCATCATAGAAATCCATGGTTCACCCATGCCAAGTTTACTCTCTGCGCTTCTGGCCTCTGTCACAGATAGGATCAACAAGGACTAGAAAAGATTAAGGTAAGAGCATATGGCATGCTCTAAGAAATTAATTTAAAATCTTAGAAGTTAAATAGTTTAGGACTGCTCATCTCAGAAAAGACAATATAAGGTAGGTAGGAAAGAGGCCTACAAAATCCTCAATGAAGTGCAAAAGCTGATTTGGATGACTTATACTGCCTTTGCCCAATAATTAGTGAACAACGTATTAAGCTAATGAGATCTAGGTTTAAAACCAGCTAAAGTTCATATCTCTACTTACAACACATAATTAGAAAACACTTTACCAAGAATGTTGTTGATGCACATAGTACACTGGTCCAGAGAAACTGGAAAAGAACACGGAAAAGAAATCCACTGTAGGTTACTAAACAGGCAAACCACCACAGGCCCAGGAAGACCCTGAGGAATAAAATTGTCAGAGGCTGGAAGAGTACAAAGAGGAAGTCACAGTATGTGATTGCCCTGTTCTCCCTTCTCTTGAAATGCCAGTGTTAGAGGCAGGACACCATAAGCAAGACAGCCCCTTGGCTCTGCTCTGGTCCATCTCACATCCCCAGTTAAGGCCTGCCAGAACGACCTTGGAGCCTGGCCTCTTCCACCCTGCCTCCTGCGGTGCTGTCAGAGAGGATTCTGCAGGGAATTCAGCATGCTACCATCTTGGAAGAGGCTATTCCACAGTCAGGGGAGCCTGGGGTACGAGCCCTTTTGACAGGTCACAGAATCACAGGATGGCTGAGGCTGGCAGAGACCTCTGGAGGTCACCATGTCCAACCCCCCTAACCAAGTGATCTTTCATGATCAAGTAAAGATGAGCTTGTGTCATGCCCGTTAACAAATCTTTCCAGGTGCTTGTAACAGTTCATCCATTTTGCTTCAAAACACCTAATTATTAATTCCATTCTGATATTTTGTCTCACCTTTGGTCTCATTTTTTCCATCACCTATTTCTCTCAAAGGCTGCTGCTGTTGGAACCACTAGCAGCAGACTTTCTCATCCCCTTTGGGGAAGGGCGATTCACTGTTGTTGTGTTTTTTCTAACATCTCAGGCAGCAGCCTAGTCTACTTTTTAAAGTTCACAGCTGCATTAGTGAAGAGTTCTCCGGCATGAATTGCCACAAATACATTGGCAAACACACCCTAGTACCTTTTCTGCAAAAAAAAGGTAACAAAATCTTTTTCAATGACCTGACAAGTTCTTCTAAGAAAGCTAATTTAAGATTCTATGACCTGGCAAAGTCTATTAAAATAATCAGTTTTATTGGTAAACTTTTTAGATGCATCTAAAGTCACAGTTCTTTTAAGTGCCCTAAATGAAAATTCTAATATAAAATAACTCTCACAAGAATGATTAGGATATAAGCCTTGGTTATTGTCCTTTTGTCCTTAATAATTAAATCCATCCTNTTTATAGGAATAAAGGTACTTTCCTCATTTATGCCACAGTTCATAGTCTCAAAAGGAGTAATTGAGAGCAAAACTTTAGTCATACTATTTTGATATATTTGGATTACTTTCATTCTGTATTGAGTTTTTGCAAGTAAGTAAGTTTTCTTCTTGAACCCATAAAGTGTAATTATGGAGTGCATAATAGAGTGCAGCATAATGGTTAGTTGAAATACCTTTTTTAAAGCTTTTTTTTTTATTTGACAAAAAAACCCCAACCCTTCATAACTAAAGTTTGCACTGCCACTGAACTACTGGTCTTTCATGACTAAGTTGCAATTCTTCTAGTATTTTTCTTTAAAGTCTAAACAGCTGGAATATGTTATCAAATGAGGAGACTCTCAAACCTCTTTAATTATAAAACACGAAGTCCAGAGCTGCCAGACAGAGTACCTTTCTAGCTTTTAGCATAAATAAATACCTCAACTCCCTTCTTGATTGTCTCCGCTCATGATGACATCTTGCAGTCAGTCTTTTTCTTCTGCAGCACAGGGACACTGATGGTTCTCTTTGCCCAGCTTCTGCACCACTGCCCACATGACCTGGCTCTGGCATGCCCCAATCTGCAGAAAGAAAAGTGCCCGTTGTCCTACTGAGAGTCACCCAGGCTAACTGTCCTTTGAAGCTTTTCCTAGTATGTTCCACAATCTTAGCAGCTGTTGTTGAGTGCCTTGAATCTGAGCAAATTTAGAGGTTCTTCTCCTCTGTTGTGTACCTGAGCAGCTTTATCAAAGAAGAAAGGACAACAGACTTATATGAAGTATAAACAGATTCAAGCTAGAGATGGGAGAGGGGTTAAAGAAGTAACTTCTGCAGCAGCTGTGCAGAGAAATACTTTAAGTGACTGCAGAGAGACACAGGAAGTTAGTTTCTGCAATAGGCTATCTGCAGTTAGAGAATGTCTGTGAATATTTTCTTCATAAACAGCCACTTTCATTTTAGAAACATGGCACCTTTTCAGCAGAAAAGCTGGAAGCAGCAGTAAATCTCCAGATCTCTGCTGTAAGGAAAGGAATGTGATTAACAGACAAACAAACACTATGGAGATACAGAACAAACATCTCACAGAGTGTCTCAAACCTCTGGAACTGTGGGCTTGCCATGCACAAAAGGTGTAACTTACCTGATCAAGTGTTGCCCTAAGCATCTTATTGCTTGACAGCATTCAGGATGACTGATGACTGTCTCCTTCATTTCCTAAACAGTACCTGCTTTGGTTTTTAATGGCATTCAGACATTGAGATATCAGCAGATCTCTGTGTTATCATAGACACACACTGCAAAAGAAACGTTGGTATCCCACAACTGTTACCATCTTTGTCCTGACAGCTATTTTTGAATTTTGCCATCTTCGTGCTTGTAACAGCAGGTTACAATATTCCTGGGGATTCCAGCAAGCACTTAAATAAGCTGTGTCTTTCTTACCTCCCCAAACTCACACAGTTTAATAAAATAAAGGAAAATATATAAGCTAATATATAAGCTAAAGCCTCTTCCCATTGTTTACCTCTAAAAAGAGTCTGTCCACCTTCTCAATTAGAAACTCTTTATGGAGTGCAATGGCTTTTTCTCCCTCAAGAAGTTTCAGCACCACAACACCTCTGACTTGGTTTCCCCAGTTCCCTATTATTGTCAATATGCTGACATTTTTTTCCTTTCCCTATTTCATCTTGCATTCCATAGTGTATGAAGAATGCATTGGTATCCCACCCCATTTTGATGAGTAATGCAAATTTCTCTGTACACTTTCATATGAAGTGTCCATACGCTTGAGCTTTTTTAAATCTCTAAACGAGTACAAAAATAAGTTAAAATACAAAATTTAATTTTTCTCCAGTTGATACATCTGATAAAATTGAGATGATAGAAGACAGAAACCTGACAGTGTTTATATTCAATAAAGGTATTTGTTTCATAGGGTAGAATTATTCCTGTTCTTATAAGCATGAAAATTTGCTGAAGGAGCCTTAAGATCCGTGGCAATCATATCTTAGCACTTATTAGCGTGCTTATGGTGTCTCTGTCACTCTAACCTCAACGCATCTCTTTCAAGGTATTGCTAGACATATTGCCATTCACATCAGCCCTGATTGTCCCTAAAAGTGCACATCTGCAGGCACATGTGTGCATCCAGTGCTCAGCCTGGAGAAGAGGACACTGAGGGGAGACCTCATGGAGGTTCACAGCTTCCTCTCAAGGGCAAGAGGAGGGGCAGGCACTGACCTCTTCTCTGTTGTCACCAGTGACAGGACCCGAGGGAATGGCGTGAAGCTGTTCTATCACATAATCCTTAAAATTAAAACTAGGAATGTGAGAGTTTGGGGTGTGTGGTCTTTAGTTCTTAAAAGTTACAGCATTTTAGAGGTACTTGAAAGTTAAGGTTCATGATCAAATATGTAGGAAAAAGACGGGAGGTACTGCCCTCCGGTGGAGATTCAGATAATAAATATAAGAGCTCCAAAGATGCTCTTGACCTTGGAGCCTTGGAAGTTATTTTCTGGAAAAGCTGAGATTACACTTGAGCCAATTAATATTCTCTTCTCTGCACCTTATTTTTATTTTCCCTAACTTCATGCCATTGTCTTTTCACCTATCGTTATACTGTACAAAATGAAGGAAGACTTGTTTTCCAGACCTAGGCAACTATAGATTTGTATCTTACATCACATATGTGTACATGGGTTTTTTTTATAAGCACACATACATAGATAACGTGTATGCTGCATATATTATATATATTATGTATATGCACATTTTCCCCAAAATATTTTATGCAATTATTTATGCATTTTTCAAATTTAAATAACACAGAATCAGTGTTTTTCATAGTCTGATACACAGCTTCTTTTTGTCTAGAGACTATGTAAGCGTTAATTGAAGTGAGTCTGGGGCAATGCTGAGATTAGAGATCGAACCTACATGCAAAAACCAGACACATGACTTCAAGAGAGGCTCATGGATTCAATACAATCCACTGGCTGTCAAACACACAAACACAGAGATATGTAGGGATGCTATCACCAAACACTTATTCTCCTGTCCCAGAGACTACAGGGTTATTAGACTCTGCCCAGTCTTCCCTTCCGAAGCTGCTTGTTGGCCTCAAGCTCACAGCACGGAGAAAGAAAGCTGCAGACTAGAAGTTGCTCTCAGCAGCAGACACCGACTGTGGCAACAGCTGGGAAAGTCAGCACTGGCAGCGTGTGTAACTGTAATGCTGTTTCTATGTCATGTAAATCGGGATGTGCTTGCAGCACTTCACTTTACACTGGAGAAGGATATAGCACATATTTGATATCAGGTGGAAACTAGCAGGATGGAAGCGTTCTTTTCTTTCTTCTATCTTGTGTTGCTGCTGTGGACCTGGTTGCTCATCCTGTTGGCCAGCACAGGCACAAAATCTGTCATATTGTGCTCCTCTTACTAGGACGTAGCTGTTTTCACACTAAAATTTTTTTCAAGGCTCTAGACTTCTCCAGTTTGCAATATTTTTCGGTGGCAGAGGCCAAAAGCAAAATAGTTAGTTTGAATTCCTGACATCCTTCCTCCAATTGTTCTTGGAAGGGCCCTTTTTACACTATTTATGTTCTGGCCAAGGATGACTCTGGTGCTTGGATAATGATTTCTGTATTGTTAAAAGTTTCTTTGTGAATGGCCATGTCCTCCTCCTGGGCATTGCTACATCCACATTTGATGTAGCTGCTTTCCTTGTCTCAGGAAATGGGCATGGAGCTGCCTGAAAAATGGGTTGGTATTCTTCTGGTACTAGTTATACTGCACTCCCTCAGCAGTTGTGAAGTTTCTTCCCAAGGTATGATGTCTTTTGATAACTTTGCTATGAAGACAAAGATCTTCAAATTAAATATATGTAAAAACATTTACAGGGACATTACGTATCCTACAGACTGTGTATTTAAATCTTATTTCTATATCTACTGATTCCTGTGGTCTCCACAAAATATCTCTGTATGATTGTAGTACTACTCTACTTCAAATAGAAAGGAAATTGCGGGAAGTGGTTCACTAGAGACATTGAGATATTACAGGCCTTCCAAGCTGGACAAAAGAGGAGGAAGGAGCATTTGGACCTGAGTTGACAAATTGATAGGGATTCTTAAAAATGGCCTATGAGAACACAAAGCTAAGCAATAAGACTGAAAGAAATCTAGGATATCTGCTCTGAAAGCACTCCTTGAGTCTGGGAAAATGTAGAATACCCCTTCGTAAACGACATCTAGTTGAACGTGTAAAGCAATCTTAAAATATCAATGAGATGGAGTGTTATATGAAGCAGGTAACTCTGCTCAGAAGGCTGCTAGCTGAATACAAGCTAGCAGCCTTAATATAAAAAGACAAAAAATAAAACATAGGATGGGGAATGTTAAAAGACACCATGATTTTAAACAGAGTTACTGATGATTAGCTGATGAAATAGAGTCCATCTGCAAACAACTAAAGATCTTTTCCCCTACAGTAACAGAGACAAGAGGTATTAATTACTTCACGAATCAGGCAGACACATTAGACCATGGCAAGGATTTCGGTGGCAGAAAAAGGTTCCTTGAAAAACGCAAGTGTGAGCTCTTTGAATTGATGAGGTTATCCTAGAAAAGTCAAGCTGCCCTGTGAAAGGTGAAATGCTCATTCCTTTCATAGCAACTTTATAGCCAAGCCCCTAGGGTTCATTAATTTCCTCACAATGGAAATGCATTGTTCTCCAAACAAGACGTGCTTGCACAGGTAGCTCAGGCCAATAAAACATCTGGGTTGAAATACATACACTCATCACAATACACACAAAAGCAGGCACAAGAACTTAATGATCACAATGTTCTTTACATGCTTGAAGGGTTTACTGTGATGGCCACCAAGTAAATGCATAGACGGAGAAGCATAGAAGTCCAGAACAAAAATATCGAGGTCTCTGCAGTTCAGAGCTTTAACTGCTGTTTTGCTTCTGTTTAAAATACCTTGGATATTTGAAAAAGTCAATAGTTTCATAACCAACCTTGGACAAGCTAATCTTTGACTAGCACAGTCAAGCCACGACACAAACTTTTCTGATAACTGCTGGTGTCATTGATCTTCCCCTCCGTCAGCTCGTGCAGCCTCACGCTTGCTGGGCCTGGCTTGCGAGGCCACCACGGAGCAGTTAACGGCTCTCCGTCAAACCTCTCCCAGCCACGGCAGCTTATGTGATGTGGTTTAGCTTTTCTCACAGGGTTCTTTAGTTTGACATTTAGACCAGCAGAAATAACATATGAATACGGTAAATGAAAATGTGCATTTCAACAGGTTTGTGGTTTTGTCTTTTAAGTAAACAAAATCACCATTTGCCATGTAAATCTAACAGAGTAACAAATTTAGTAATTACCATTCCTTAAAAATAATAATCCAAGAGACACATCTCATTTTCCTCAAGTAAAAAACTCTTTTGGTGGTCTCTGGGTTTGGGCATTATCTTAGCTTTCACGGAATATATACAGAAATTCCACATATTTCCCATTTATTTGTTTAAATCTCAAAAAGTCTGTTGTGCAAAGCAGAATTCAGTTAAGGGAAACAAAACAGGCTTGTTTTACTCTTCAGTAAATGGGATGTCACACCTAAGAATTAGGAGCTATGTTGGAGGCATCTCTAAAGGCTCTACAGGTGTCTAGAGACAGATTTGTCTTTGCTCCTCTCTCTCAAAACAAGCTGTCAGGAACAGGTGTTCTTTCATCTCAAGTCTTTCCTTTATTCATACACACAGATTGGGATGGAGTCACAGCTTCATTGCTCTGTTGCTATGCTAGCCAAACTAAATTGGAAGACTGAATAAAATGAGGAAAAGAAGAAAATTTGGCCTGTTGGTTTGATATGTAAACCTTTGCATTATCATCTTAGTCCTTTGGAGTGTCTGATTTTAGTTTATCATGCTTGTTTATATTCAACACAAAGCAAGGCATAGTAAAGAGAGATGACTCTGGGTAAGAAATGTGTCCCAGATTCTAGGAACACCCACACAATTGCAATTACCCTTTCTTTGGTTAGCAATGAAGTCACACTGAAGATGTCTACATATTAGGATTTGTATTTACATTGAACTTTCAGAGTTGCAATATTTTTTCCCAGAGGAATAACTCCACATCTTTTCCAGTGTGTGTCAGGAAACATAAGCTTCTGTTACTTGATGAGATCCTTGTCCTTTTATTCCATCAAAAATTATTGGTAACATAACAAAGATACTATGGCTTTCATTTCTGCAATATCTTTCAGACCTGTCATTTGCAAGGAGCAGTGTCACACTTCACAGCCCTGAAAAAGGAACAGTGAATTTGTTCTGACAAGCTCTAGGACAAGCATAGACTATTCCTTTTCCACATAGACTCTACTTTCCTCACTGGCTCTCCAGATATCCCAGAACTATATTCAGTATTATGGATTTGCAGAGCACAGCTGTCTACTTTCACAGTTGTACTTAATCTAGTTTTTATTTCTGTTTTCAATTCAGGATAATTTCCCTAGGTTCTTTGTATTTTGTAATTACTTGAGAATACATGTCTTTAAATTTTCAATTCTGACCTCAAGTCACCCTCACCACTTAAAAAAAAAAAAAGATATTAAAAAATTGAAGGTCAAAGATTAAATCCTGGTACCTAGGGTGATGTACAACCTGACAGGTTATGGTGACAAATGGCCGATCGATCCCCATGCACCATGACAGCAGAAGGAGGCCCAAGCCTGAGGGGAGCCTCAGCAGCCCCATGAGGCAAACAGAGTCTCCTGTCCCAGCCGCTCCAGGTGCCACAGGAGCCCTGTCCAACTTGTACTATTGGGGGGTCCACATATACAATAGGTAGGTAGGGGGATGTGTGTGCATACAAAAAAGATTTTCATTCTGGTCAGCCAGAGGGGAACAAAGAGACTCCTGGTGCTGTTTGTGCCTGTGTGAGTGCTTAGTGTCCCTGTCCGTGTTGCTCCTTGGGTTTTCCATGTCTCCAAGTACACATTCCATACAGTGTGTGCATGTCTGCCTGCTGGCAATGGAGTACACGTTCAGCCCTGCTGCTGTGGGCACCTGGGGCACAGGGCTGTGGCAGTCTCACCTCCACTGGGCTGTCCGATTTGGCAACCCCTAACACAAATCATGGAATCACAGAATGGGAAAGGTTGGAAGGGATCATCTGTTCCAACTTCCTTGCTCAAGCAAGGCCATCCTAGAGCACATTGCACTGGATTGTGTCCAGATGGTTCTTGAGTATCTCCAATGTGTGAGGCACCACAATCTCTCTGGGCAGCCTGTCCCAGTGCATGGTCAACCACACTCTAAACTTCTTCCTCATACTTGGGTGAAAATTCCTGAGCATCAGTTTCTGCCTGTTGCCTCTTGCCTATTGCTTGGTACCATGGAGAAGAGCCTGGCTCCACCAATGAGACACATGGTCCACGAGATAGGTGTTAAAAGATCCAAATATGCAATGCAAACTGCTGTTTTAATGACTGGAGGATATTTTTAATGCTGGAGGATACATTTCACTTTCTTCCAAGCCAACTAAAAAAGCATGCAGCATCACACCATTTGAAAGTAATCTGAGTTTTTATGTTCTTTTTCTACTGTTTTTTCTACTTTTCCACTTAAAGGCCAAAAATGGGTATTTGAAGTTTCATCAAACTGCAGCAGGTGATGGTGACAACAGAGTCACAGAATCATAGAATGATACGGGTTGGAAGGCCCTCAAAGATTCTTCTGAATATCTAACCTAAATTTCCCCTCTTTCAGTTTGCACCCGCTGCTTCTCATCCTATTACTACATGCCCTTGTGTAAAGTCCCTCTCTGACTTCCCTGGTTTTGCCCTTCAGGTACTGAAAGGTTGTTGTGAGGTCTCCATGAAACCTTCTCTTCTCCAAGCAGAACAGCCCCAACTTTTCCAGCCCATCTTCATAGCAGAGGTGCTCTAGTCCTCTGGATCAACTTCATGGCTTCCTCTGGACTTGCTCTAACACTTTCATGTCCTTCTTGTATTGGGGTTCTTTCTGAGCTAGGAAAAAGTGGTAACACCTCTTTTTCAAATACTTCATGCCAGCATTAGTGGAGCAGAAGGGATGGGATGTTAAACATGATGTGTGTCCTGTACCTGTGAAGCCACGCCTCGAGTACTGCGTTCAGTTCTGTGTCCCTCCATTCAGGAAGGACATTGAGGTGTTGGGAGTGGGTCCAGATAAGGGCAGTGGAGCTGGTGAAGGGTCTGAAGCACAAGTCCTAAGAACAGCTGAGGGACCTGGGGTTGTTAAGCCTGGGAAAAAGGAGGCTCAGGGGAGACCTTATCGCTCTCTAGAACCATCTGAAAGGAGGCTGTGGCCAGGTGAGGGTTGGCCTCTTCTCCCAGGCAACCAGTGACAGGAAAAGAGGAAACGGCCTAAAGCTGTGCCAGGGCAGGTTTAGGTCAGACATGGGGGAAGAACTTCTTCACAGACGGGGTGACTGGATATTGGAATAGAATGTCCCAGGGAGGTCGTGTAGTCACCATCCCTTGAGGTGTTGAAAGAAAAGCTGGACGTGGCATTCAGTGCCATGGTCTATTGACATGCTGGTGTTCAGTCCTAAGTTAGACTCGATCTCAGAGGTCTTTTCCAATCTGTCTGGTTCTGCGTTCCAAGCCTGCCGTCAGCTGGCGCGCTGGGGATGACCAGCACCGTTGCAGCCCTTCCCCTCACGGCAGGGCAGCTGCCGAACCACTCTCCCCACACGCGGCTGCCTCGTACCACCGGGCATAGGGCCCCGAGGTTCTCCGTTCCCTCCCCGCNGTGTTGAACCCGGTGCTGAGGAAGCTGGTCAACAAGCGGGTGGTGCTGGCCAGCGCCTCGCCGCGCCGGCAGGAGATCCTCACCAACGTGGTGAGTGCGGCCGGGGGCTGCGGGCAGCGGCGGCCGCCAGCGCCGGCCCGGGCCTGCGGGGCCCAACGCCTCCCGGCCCGGCCGCTCCATGAGACCAGTGGGAGAGGAGCGGAGCGCGGGAGTGAAGGAGATGTCACTTTTCTGAAATGCGCTAGTGCAGAGCGAAGAGGCCGTAACCTGTCATTCTGACCCTTCAGCCCCTGTGGAGAAACGTGTCGGCCTCGGTGGGCGGGCTGCGGGAGGCTCTTGACTAGCACTTGGGTATTACCGATACAACTTAAGTTACTTAGTAGTATCGTTCTTAATAATTCAGCCAATAAAGTGAACCTAAGTGGAAGAAATAACTTCAAAATACGGATGTGTGGAGGAGCACCGAGGTTCAGTCCTGCACTTTATAAGTAATTAGAAACATAGCGTGCCTGCTGGGTGTACAAGTGTAACCTAGAGGCAAAAAGCTGGAAGAATAGTTGGGCATTTTTGATGAAACCAGTCAGAAACTGTCTGGTTTTGTTTTCTGTTTATCATGTGTATAAGGGTACATGAAGTGCAGTAAAGCAGTAAGGATGTGCACTGCTGTTGCATAAGTGCTGTAGATGGATTCAATTAAAAAATCCAGTAGTATAACTTTCTGTTTATGAAGTGTGTAAGTTTATACTGTTAGTTTTTATACGACAAGAATAGTGCAATTACTAATGTGGTATTACTACTAATGTAGTATAACCTTATTAGGCTCTAATAAGGGTAAAATCAAATATACACACTAGTTTCAAAGTTCTGATTGTTTTGTTTTAGATTGCTTGCAAAGGGTATGTATGCATTAAACACTGATAGGAGCACTGGGTTTGTTTTTTTTTCCCTATGTGTGTTTGGGAGGGAGATGTGTTAAAGTGGAAAAAGCAGATGTCAAATTTGCAACTTGCTTAATATGCCTTGGGAGCAGTGTTTAATAATGAAGTCAGTTTGACTGCATCACTTTCCTGTGTTACAGGGCCTGCGGTTTGAGGTGGTTCCATCCTGGTTTAAGGAGACACTAGAAAAGTCATCTTTTACAGCCCCTTATGAGTATGCTGTGGAAACAGCAAAACAGAAAGCTCTTGAAGTAGCAAACAGAATGCATGTAGTAAGTTATTATTACAGCAATGAGCTTTTTGTCTTTAGATGGTGCATGTTACTGTGAGTTAATTTGCTTGCACTGCTTAAGTGGTCCCTGAGTCCTTTTTCTGCACTGAAGGCTGATGGATGTTTTCCTGTCATTTGTGAAAGATGGTGTCTTGAAATTGCCTGATCAAAAGTCTCATGCATGCAGTTCAGGCTTTCCACAAAGTGAAGTGGCCTGCATCTTTTGTCAGCATCATACCTACTCTTGTGCAGGGTATATATTCCATAGTTCCTTTGAACAGTCAGGTGTATGGCTAACCTCATTCCACGTATTTGTTGATTGTGGAGACAGACTCCACAGAAAAACACTGATGTGCTTCCAGTGCTTTGCTGTAACTTTCACTGAAGGAGTAGCAAGAATATCTCAAAAATTGTGAGTATAGAGGTACTGGAGGAAAGCCGAACAAGAATTACTGTTTCTTTGACCTGAATGTTTTAAAACAGAATTTGTCTATTTAATTTTAAGAAGTGAGGAGTCGACATAATGTCAGGTTCTGTTAGACAAGGCATCCATTTTATATCCTAAATGTTATCAAAACCAGTGATGCAACTTACACTATCAGTCATGTTTGACTTACGCCCTTGGCTGTGATCACTGTTTAAGCACACAAGGCTCTTTGCTACCAGAACTATTTTGCTATTTTAAAATCTAGCTGATTAAATCTCACAAAATGGACAGTTGTAATTTCTTAATAATAGAACTCTGAAAGAGAGAGGTATGTTTGTTGATCCTATACTAGCAGAAGAAAAGGAATGTCACTTTAATGAACACTTTAAATGAACAGTGTTGCCAGATGTCACCATTCTTCAAAGCAAATATTGCATGGTCTCCAGTGTAAATCGTTACCCAGGATTCTGTCAATTACTTTCCAGACAATGGTACAATGTAGGAGAGTGGATTTTAAACCCAGCCTCACTAAATGACTTACTTTGGGCTTTCATTGCAAAACACTGTGCTGGTGATAATGCTAATTCAGTGGATTTCAAAATGTTTCTTAGTACAGGAGTTAGTAGAACTAATTCTAGATATCATTAAACAATTTAGAGCTTATCAAGTCTTTGTCTAGAAGAATTGCCTCCCTATAAATGTTTTATTAAAATGGTGACACAGACAGGTTTCATGTCATGTTGTGATATAAGTAACAGCAGTATACCTTATGCAGGTAAATCAAAACTTAGCTATAAGGAGAGGGACAATTTAAAGTCAAGAAAGGTTTACAAGGAATTTTTATATATCATTACCTCTCATATTTAAAAAAATAGATTGTGTTCCGTATGAGAGAAAAACATGAAGTGTAGCTAAAACAAAGGGGGTTTATTTTTCAGTAAAATTTTGCTTGGAAAAATGACCCTAGAGGGCTGTATTCTCTGGCTTCCAAACACTAGGCTTTTCTTTTAAAGGAATTGTTTGCCACCTTGAAGACCAGATTGACTTTTGATAATGCACTTAATTTCCTGGATGCATTTATTCACCAATAACATATTGGGGCAAATCTGTGGCTTGAGGATGGTGTGCTCAAGCCTCACTTTTATGGCGATATAAATGATTACTATTTTGTGAAAAGTGCAAAAGGAGAAACAGTGTCATGTTTTCAGGTCAGCGTAGAGCCCTACTTCTAAACCAATAAACTGCTGTTTTCTTACCTTAAGTCTTACAAGGTTTTATTCTCTTTGCATCTTTTGACAAATACCAAACGTCTTTTTCTTTGTGCCTTTGCAGAAGCACCTGAGAACACCTGATGTTGTCATAGGAGCAGACACTATTGTGGTAAGAAGACTTCACTGATTAGCTTATTTTAATTTATGACAAGTATCGAAAATATGTATATCTTCAGGTTTAAAGTTTGAAAGCTGCCTTCACTGTGAAATTAATATCTGCATTATGATATAATAATATAATTATTTGGGATTTGTGGATGTGGCTTTTAGGGTTTTTTCCCAACAAAGTAATTTTTGAAATCTTGAGAGCTAGAAGCCTTGCTACTGGTTTTGGGACTAATACTGCCATAAGTATTGCCTTGGATCCACTAATATGTAATGGAAAATGTGTTCTTAGGTGACTTGTCTGTCAAGAAGTCCAGATCATGTGAACTATTCAGTGTTGTGCCTTGTAGGAGGAGGTCCCTTTATACCTGACATCTTCACAGAGACAGAACTGTTAAGGACAGAAGAAGTTGAATTATCCTTGTTTGAGAGGTGCAGCCATTGGAGGGTAGAGTGTAGCACTCATGTGCTTGACACTAAATTACCTGTTCTACCAAAGTACCTGTGCTTCTTGCTCTACTCAATAGACTCAAGTTTGAAGCCATGGCTGAAATCATGATTTAAACATGATTTCTGACCTCATTTTCTGAAAAGTGAGAAAAAGCAGCACACTCACTCTGTCTTTCTGTTTTAGTCTGTGGATGAGCAGATCCTGGAGAAACCAGTTGATAAGCAAGATGCCTATAGGATGCTATCAAGGTCTGTAGTTTTTAAGTAAGATACAAAATTTGAAGATGCAATTTCTCCATCACTTAGATTCTCAAAAGTGTTCCACAGAGGGGATAAATGCAAATCTTTTGGGTTGTTTTTTTTTTTTGTTTGTTTGTTTGTTTGCTGTAAGTTTATTAGGTCAGTCTCTTAATTAGGGATATGAAATGCACTTAATATTTAACTTTTTTAGAACTCCAGGAAAAAAGGCAGACAAGATGATGCATTTTTGCATATATCTGAGGTGTCAAATGAAAATTTTCACTCACTGTTTCATCTTACAAAATCGGTGTGGAATCTTGTGGGGGACAGAGCATGTGAGATGCTTCTGATCACATCCAAAAATATCCTGGCTAATCTTTACGAGACTGTTCCTGAAATAGTCTCTCCGAAGATTCACAATCCCTTGATAGTATACATCTATTGCTTACACAGCAGATAATAAAGTCCTCAGCAATAATTGGCCACAGCGNNTCAGAAATAATTGGCCACAGCGTGGCACTCTGGAGCTACTGCAAGAGAGAGACAGGGGTAAGGGCATCTGGGCTCTTCCTCTGCTCCCTGGCTTGCCATGGGATGGATCTCTGGGGACCAGGCTTGATGAAATGAGAACATATGCTCTAGTTGCCTATTACATGTTTAGTCTGAGTTTCATCACCTAGCTATTTATTGCCAGCTTTCAGTGAAGATGGCTGTAA
>WAAG01084949.1:0-14760 GCA_013390105.1 Tichodroma muraria | reverse complement strand
TAAATGTTCACAGCCTTTGCCCTGACACATCCAATCAGATCAGGAGGCGCTGGTGGAGCTGCCAAGGACTGGAGACATCATTGTCATTTTATCCAAGCTTAGCATCAAACCAGGCCTGTTCAAGCTTGGAAACACATGTTGGAATAATATTCATAATCAAAGCAACTTCCTTTATACCAGGAGAATAGATGGCTGAAATGATATTTTAAGACGCACAGAATCCATATTCATTCCCAGTATTTATTTATTTTTAGATTTTTTTTCCCCAAAAATCACCTTGTATGGGTGTCCTAATAATGCAGTTTTTACAAACCACTGAGTCTCTTGCTTTGATATGGGATTTGCAATGCAAACTTATGAAGCTGGGACAGGATCTGCCATGTTTGTGTTTAATTTATCTCTTTTTACACAGCAGTGCTGGTATTCGTACTTTTCTGTCAGAAAATTATTCTGTTAATAGAACTGCTAATGAATCTCTTGCCTTTTGTCCAGCAATTCATTCATGCAAAAACGTATAAAAAGCTACTGGTCTTCCTTTTAGGGCAGGTTAGGGGTAGGAGGCAATTTGCTTTGTTCAGTTTTATTTTAAAAATACTTTCAGGAATATACTTATTAATAAATTTTTGAAATTTATTTCCTATATACTACAGACTCCTGAAACTAAAGCTGAGTAAACAATTCAGTCTGTCATATGAATTCATCAAATCTTTACTTCTCTCCTCGAATTTCTCAGGTTTACATGTTAGAAATTATTTTTTCTAATCTGAAACATACTAATTTCAAAACATCGGCTTTTTAAATTTGAAATTCATGCCGTATTGATTACTGGCACAATTCACCCAGAATGGTTTCTATCTAAGAGTTGCATTGCTTGGACAGAGAATTCTTCACTGATTTGAAGCAATACAATAAAATATTCTATTCTAAAATCACCTTCCTGAAACGATTAAATAATTCAAATAGAATTTTTTAAATATTTATCCTAAGACAACATGTCTCTGAGGAGGTTTTCACAACAAACAAACACAAGTAGGTCCCAAACATGAAGTTAATTTTCAAAATTAGTGAATACTGGTAGAAAGAAGCTGTCATTAATTATATGCCCATTATTATTACATATAATAACTTTTATACATAAAAATGGGATGCTTTTTTTTTGCATTTACATATTTCTTTGACCTTCTGAGACATGGAATTGGTTTCCTAATCTTGGACATCTCCTGAGGATGAGGATTAAGAGCATGATATTTACTTCCTGAACAGGCTTGACTTTTACCAAGGAACTATGAGTTTAAATTGAAGTGTTTGGGAAATCCTATTGATTTAAAATTCTCTTTTCTTCACCATTTGAATTCCAGAGAGATGTTATTTAAGTAAACCCAAATATATCAGAAAGGGAAAACTGAAGTTACAAATTTTAACAAAGCTCTCGCTGACTCCTGAAAGTCTACTAAATTTGAAAATAGATTAACAAATACATACATCAACAAATGAAAATGTGACAGCTAGGCTCCTTTAAATATAAGTAATGTATTTTCATGGGCTTTCTCTGCCTGAGCAAAAGTGGATGGAGGAAGAGGGAATTTTTGAGGTAGGAAAATCCCATTTGTCATGGAGTGAAATGTGTTCTCATTGTGGCTGACCAGAATGAAAGGACAGCTGAATTTGGCTTAAATGCTAAACTTGAATTTCAATTCATTTTTTCAATTTGTTTTCAATGTTTGCAAGATGAATCTCTCGTGGTCACAGATATTTTCCCAAACTGGCCATTTTGAGCATGATCCAGTGATGGAGCCAATGCATGACAACACTCTGCCAGAGCAGAGATCTACAGACCAAAAGAATCCCGGAATGGTTTTGGGTTAGAAAGGACCATAATTCTTAAAAATACTGAGAACTTTATTCAGTCCTACAATCATTTTTGAACAATAAATGGATATTTAGTGTTTATTTAACAAACTGAAAGACAGAGATTTTAATTTGCTTTTTCCAACGTGGCTATTCCCATCTATGAGCTGAAAGAGAGGAAAAAAATACTTCCATCCATCCCAGCTCTCTACATAATTTTTTAAAATGAATGTGAGTTTTTGTTTTCTATTAATTCATAAGGATTTATTCTAAAAGGATTCAAAAGTTTCTGATACCCTTCTCAAGCTTTACTCAACTTCCTACAGTCTTGTTATTCTCGATAATGAGACTGGTCTTTATCAAGGTAATTAAATATTTTCATTTTCATTTGTACTCAGTTCCTGGTGAAACACTCAGCACTAGCAGAGAAAAATATGACAGATTAAGTAATTTTTACTGACTCTTAGGAAAGGCCCAGATTCAGTTTTCTTCAAGAGTAGAACAAAAAGTTCTTGTTTTGTCTGCGCCACTTCCTCAATTCTTAAGCATAACCCTGACTACTGAATTTTGCACTTTGATTTTAATGATGAAGTTGTTAATACTATAAAGCAATCATTATATTAACAAGCAATATAATTGTTAATTAATATGATTGTCTAATCTAATATTTTGATATGCATTAGTATAGCAATAATATTTAGTGCTATAATAAATAAAGGTTTAATAATATAATCATGATAATATAATTATTTTTTAATTGTTTCTTGCTGGGTTGCCATGAAGAAAGAGGAAAACAATGGGCTGACCTGTGAAAAGCAGCAAATTAATCAGCTTTCCATAAAAAAGCCCAACTCTAAACAGAGAAAACTCCTGGATTAATGCTGCTGGCACAGATATGCATACCTTGAAAATGGAAATTGTCGTGATTTATAAACTGTAGCTTCTACTTTGTCTAGTTTTGACCAATAGATCTCTAACTGTGCCCAGCACCACACAGCTTCAAAGACATGAGAACCCCAGAGAAAACAGAACTGGATTAATTTATCCCATAGTGAAACTACTCCAAAACTGTGGAACATGGCAATATCCATTCCTCGAATCTACACAGCAACATGCCCTTCCCTTCCAAAATTCTCTTATATAAATGTATATATATAAATACAATTATGTGTCTGCATATAATGCACATTTGAAGAGATATAAGGCACAAACACACTTAATACGGCATCTGAATCATCTTGATACATTTCTAAATGCATTCACTTATTTTTAGGACATCCTAAGAGAATATCTCATGCATATGTAGTGCAGATTTAGCTTGCTTATTTACAGTTTTCTAGATTATTTTGTCAGTAGAGAACCAGCATATTTATCTCAGTTATTTGCATCAGTAATTTGATTAAAGATAGATGGAGGATGAAAATATATGTTGCCTAAAATATCCTTGGGAATGTGGCTTTGTTACCAGAAATCTTTTGACATAGAGGAAGATAAAAAGAAGAGCTTATGGTTTAGGATCATTTGAGATAAACTGTGAAGAGTAAAAAATCAGCTTTGGAGAAAGGGGAAATATTTAGCTGTGAGGCATTGCTATGGCAATAAGGAATCCGTGTGGAAGATTATGTGAGGAGAAGGGAAGGATAAGCAGGGATAAAGCTGTATCTGAGGAATAAAGTCATCTCTCTTTACATGTTTTTATGGTGTTTTTATTATGAAAGTTTGTTGGGGGAAAAAAATGAGCTTTGCAAGGTAGCTTCTGGTTTTTGAAAGCAAGACAGGGAGTCATGGGGTGTGGTTTGTCACTGTCACCTGGAGCAGGACCTGAAAGTGAGGCAGGAGCGTCTGGGACAGGCTCCTGGGCATCTGAGGGATTTCAATCCAAGTCCAGATGTCCCATTTTCTGTGTGCTCCTGCTCGTGAAGCAGCAGGAGGGTGGACCTGCCAGGGCAAGGCTCACCTGCACAGGAGCTCTGGTACATCCTGGGGAGGCACAACCCCCTCACCCCTCATCTCCTGCATGGGCTCAGAACATTTTCACCATCACCAGGGAAACTGCAAGGAGGAGATATTGATGGGAAGGAGGACTGCAGCTGTAAGGAAAGCCCTCTAAGTGGCTTGGGAGGTTGGCTGATTTAATGAGGGACAGTAAATGAGGCTGGAGGAGGAAAATGTAAAGGTATAGGGATTAGGGGACACGTAAGAACCCGAAGAGGTTGAAGCAGGAAGAAAGTGGGACAGGTGAAGGGGACTGGAGCCCGTTGTGCTGAGGGGAGAGAGATGTGCGGAGGGAGGGACATGAGGGAGGCTGGTGACATTCTGGAAGGAGGAAAGGAGGTGGCACATGCTAATGATGGTAATGTGGACTCTTTAACAGCCTGGCACTCTTTTGAATTGGGTTTCCTACTGAACAAAATGCATGAAAGGATGTATGGCACTATTTCAGGAAGAAATTCAAGAAGAATTTCTTCACTGAAAAGGTTTTCCGATATTGGCAGCGCTGCCCAGGGGGGTTTGGAGTGCCCATCCCTGGAGGTGTCCCAGGAAGGGCTGGAGGTGGCACTGAGTGCTCTGGGCTGGGGACAAGGTGGGCACCGGGGACAGCTGGGACTCCATGGGCTGGGAGGTCATTTCCAGTCTAAATTATTCTGTGATCTTGCATAGCCCAGGTTGTTCTGGGTTTGGAGGAACAAGCAGATGGCCACAAAAAAGCAATTTTCTGGAAGTAACCTCTTTGTGGGTACATGGGCACACACCAGATGAAACTGAGGTTATTTCCATTTTCTGGAATATGGAATCAGACTCATATGATGTTCTATTTTGATTATTCATGATTTCTTCTCTTCAAATGTTCCTCTTGGACAAAACTGATGAGTACCCAATACCCAAACAGTTAAACAAGATGTACTTCATCTCTAATGCATGTGGAGCCTCCTGTGGCACACAAGACCTTTCTCAGAGCTCCTCCTGGAATTAGATCCCCCTGGTAACTCAAACCCACGGCTCCACGTGGGTTAATCTCCAGGTCAGTTTGGTTTGGTTCAGGAAGCCTTTGAACAGAAAGGGCTGCATCCTGATATATTGTCCTATCCAAGCATTAACAGCTCTGGCATGTGAAAAGGTCATGCCATCAAGCATTAACATTACGGGCTGGCAATTAAAGTAATTCATTTAAATAAGGGGTTTTATTCTGCTGTGTGGCAACAAACACAACCTATGCAAGGGGAAAGCCTGGGAAGGCCTCAAATCAGATCCTCTGCCAGTGTCATCTGGTTAAAACAGGGACCCAGAGAAGCTCAGATGGAAGGAGTGAGTTGTTCTGATAAGAAGGGGCAACTATTCATGCATAAAAACAAGAGACTGGGGCTACTGCAGGAGGCAGCCCCGGAGGGCAAGAGCTTAGGGAGGGAGTTCATTGCTGATGCCTCATATGCTTTAGAAGAGTGGACAGATTCATTCAGAAGGAACAGCTCTGTGTGCTGTCCAGGGCTTTCCAGCTTCTCCTGGGCCTGAACTGAAAGACCTATGGGCTTTGATTCTTTCTAGAGACAGAAATCCACATGCCATTCATTGGTGGACAAACCATGTGGGGAGGAAAGGACAGCAAAGGACACCAAACAGATCATCCTGTTTCAAATATGCCATGTTCAGGGTTTGCAATAAAACATTTCAAGGATTTTTTTTTCCTTCCATTTGCAGGAAATTTCAATTTCAAAACATGAAAATACTTAAGGTTTAAGACTATTCTTGCTAGGAAGAGAGTACTTTTTTCAACATACAAATTTAAGCCCTTTTTAAAAGAAAGGTTAATGAAGTTGACAGGTATGTCCAAACTGTTCTGAAAAAACCTTCTGAGTACAATGAAAACTAGAATCTAGCTAGTTTTATTGTCAGTTTAATTACACTTTCAGTTCAGCACGGTTCAGCTACGCACTCAACACATCTGTGGTCTGTAAGCTCCTTGGTGCAGAGCCTTTCTTTTAATTTTGTGCAGCTCCTGGTTTAATTGAGCCCTCATTTTGATAGATCATTACTGTCACACACACTGGTAAAACATATAACAGCCAGCAAGTAGAACAGCAACTCATCAGAAGGAAGCAGATTTTTTTATCAGTTCTTTATTGTCCACATATCAGAATGCTTATTAGTTAAAGTCCCTTTATGTGCTGTGAATATTGAATATTGAATTATGTTGCAAGTTGCCCTGTGAGCAGCAAAACAAATGAAGACAAGACTTCCTTTGGATTCATACCTTCTATTGTCCACTTCTAACTCCTTTCTGCTAAGTTCCCTTAGAGACCCATCAGTTCTCTTAACACAGGAACGAAAATAAAACACTTTTTCACATTTATTTCAATCTGGTTAAATATGGATGGGGTGGGTGAGACACAGATTGAAGAGCCAACCTTGTATCATCAGACCCTTCAGCTCACTGAGGAACAACTTTGTTTTGTTTTGTTTCGTCTGTTTCTAGTTCCAGCTATGATAACTTCCTACCCAAACACCACCCTGGCAACTCAAGGCCAAAAGAAGGAGATGAGCTGCACGGCACATGGAGAGAAACCCATCATAGTCCGCTGGGAGAAGGAGGACCGGATCATTAACCCCGAAATGTCTCGTTACCTGGTTTCCACCAAGGAAGTTGGGGATGAAGTGATTTCTACCCTGCAGGTAAGAAAACAAATTGGCCCCCAAATCATCCAGATATGTCAAGGTGTGCTTGGTTTGGGTTTGATTCAGGTGCAGGGCCGGCCTGACAACACCGGAGCCTCAGCACTCACTCCGTGCATGGTGTGGAGAGCTGGCAGCAAGAGGAGGGAGAGGAAACTTCTGCAGTCCGTCCCTAATGAAAAATTCCTTCTTTCCACACTCCAGAGGCAGCAAGAGAGTGAGCCAGGCTCAACCCTCCATCCTTTCTGCCTCAGGAGCAGCGTGGCTCTTGCCTTAACCTGGCCTTCCCCAGATCAGTTTTACCAAACTGCTGATAAACTCTGGCAAATATCTGACCCCAACTTCTGATGTGTCTCACACTTACCCTCACCAAAATCACTAAAATGGTTTGAGAAAAAATGCTGCCTTTTTAAAGTGCTCTTCTCCCTCCCTATCACTTGGTGGGGCTTGAGAGACCACTTTATAAAGTCAGGATTCAAAGTGGTATCTTACATGTGTTTTTATGAAATCTAAAAGAATCTTCTTTTCTCTCACTCCAAAATCTTCATTATCCATTTTCAGTTACATTTAAAAAGTGTATTTATCAAGCCCAAGGAACTAATCATCTATCTCTGTGGTTATTGTTTAAATTCTAGTGTAACACTTAGAAAATATTGTTTTCTTTACCAGCCAAAAACTGTGTTGGATGATATCCAGTAAAATTCTGGGTTTGCTCTCTGTGAGGGACCTTTGCCATTGATTTCTACGAGAAAGAATAAATTCTATGTGTGACTTTGTTCTATTAGTGTTCTTGTGATACAAATAATATTTAGTTTTAGGATTGACCCTTAGGCCTCTCTGCCATCATTCTTTGTTGATTCTCACAAGATAACCCCTGGATGCTCAACAATATTTCTATTTGGAAGGCTGGAGTCCTGCTTGGAGAGTTTTCTGAAGCAGTCGTGTACAGCAATGGTGTTCTACATCCATGTGTGTTACATACAAAACCTTGCGCTTCTGAGAGATAAAACACCCCAAAAAGCAGAAAATGCCAGATCAAGGCTGTCTCTGAAGCTTTGAGCTCAGTGCTTTTGCATGATGATGAGATCTCTAGTTGTGTACTCAGCTTTTATTTTTTCCTCCCTCAGTGAGGCAGGACTTGGATTTTCGCTGGGGCTGAATTAGGGTTGATTAATTTGCGGCACTATGTGATGCAGAGCCGATCTTTGAGACCAAACTATCACAGGTGGCCAATAACTGTGTTCTTTGTTTTCTGGGCACTCGCCTTGAGCCCTTGGGGTCTGATTTGCAGAAGTACTAAGTGCCCTTGGCTGCAGCTGAACTCAGTGGAAGCTGTTATAAACACATGGAAGGCTGTTTGTTGCTCAGGACTCTGAGAGACGGGGAGGAAGGCCCTGATTGTCTCAAACTGGGCTCTGAAAATTTTTGTTTCCCTGTCTCCAAGCTCTGCCACACGTGCAGCTTGAAAAGTTGCCACATCTCAGATGATAACTCTCCAATTTCCTTGCAGCAACTGGGAAATTAATCCATTTATCTTAACCAGTGGTGACTGAGGGTTATGTTCACATCACCTGGGTTTTGCTGAGGAATAAAGAGCACGTGGAGTTTCCATGGCTCAGCTAATATGTGGCAACTTGTCAAGCAGCCATAAATGTTATCATACATCTGCTTCCTTAATTCCCTACATGAAATGGTGGCAATGCTCTTCGTGGTGTCACGGCTGATGAAAATAAATTCACTTGTGTTCCTGCAATGAGTGAATTCACAGGAAAATGCTGTGAGAAAATGAATGTCTGTTTTCAGGGCACAGTTTGAACAGTGTGCAGCAAATAAATTGTGGAGCAGCACACTGAACAATGAGAAGAAAACGGTATTTCAAATATCTGCTCGTTTAAAAAAAAAATTCTTTCTTTCTTGTTCCTTGAATGAAGAGTGGTCCTGTAGAAAAAAAATCATTATGATCATGTTTGTAAATATTATTTATAAATTTCCATGCTGTTAAACCACAAACTAAAAAGAAAAACCACACAAAACTTTATTATGAGGCACCATGCTGAACACTACAGGGTTCACCACCAGTGTTTGAACCTTTATTTCCCCCACACAGACTTCAGCCACTTGAGTTATTTTCAGAAATAGCCGGAAAAATTTGGAGGCAGCAGGAGGCACCATTTTGTATGGCAAATTTCAGCCAACAGTTAAATACCTGGCAAACTTGCAAGGAACTGGAAACAAGGCTCCTAAGGAGAAGCTGCAGGAATAGGTGGAGCTCCAGCTCCTGACTACACGTGTCGAGCTGGTAGCCTGTGTGCTCAGCCCAGGTGCTGCTGGCTTTGATAATCTCAGTATTTTGGAAGCTTTCCTATGCAAATGTATGTGTGTAACCTGCAATATCTATTTATTGCTGTCAAGGAGAACAGTCTGCGCGATTTTTCTTGCGCCACACAGACAAGCTGTTGGTTTATTTTCTCTGCGTGCTGTTCAATCCATCAGCTCTTTTCCAACCTCCTATAGATTCTGCCAACTGTGCGTGAAGATTCTGGCTTCTTCTCCTGCCACGCCATCAATTCTTACGGGGAGGATCGTGGAATAATTCAGCTCACTGTGCAAGGTAGGGAGAGGACAACACAAGGAATAAAAAATGCAGCTACTGTAGGACAGGAAGTGCAGAAATCTGCTGGGGGAGGGAGGTTCTGATTCCTAATTAATTGTGTTCCTCATTGTCAGAGAAATGAGGAGCTGCATAAAGGTTCTCAGTCTTTCATTTTCCAACATCATAGATTATATAAAAATAAAATATAAGCTTGAGTCCTTCTAGATCTGTACAAATTAATTAGAATGTTTTTCTTAAATACAGTAGTTGTCAATTGGCAAAGATACTTAAGATTACTATCTTCAGTAAGGACTGTGGATACAGAGGGTTGAGGGAAAGCAGGTTGCATTTAATTTTAAAGAACAAATGTGCTTCAATCCCAGGCCTGAAGTAAAGCAAAAGTGATCTTACTTCATCTCTAGAGAAATGTTAAACCTATTGTGGAACTTAAAGCAAAATATTTCAAGTTTAATCTGTCAAAATAAATTGTGAGCATTTTACACAATCCAAATTCTAGGAATTTATGTTGCCTGAGGCTGGGCTTCCCCTCCCACAGGGCAGAAGCAGCAAGTCCTGGAGAGGTGAAAATATTTGAGACGCAGGGCACAGGCAGGACTCAGCCACTGGCCACTGCTCGTTCCCATGTGGAGCTAGCTCCTCCTGTGCCTCTCTGAGCCTGCACACAACAAATTCCTACAACTTGCAGATTGCTCTCTCCCTGACCTTGATTCCATGTAGCAGCAGATTTCAGACGATGCCTGAGGCAGCCCTGTTGAAAAATTCAGGTGGACTTTGGGGACAGGTTCCCAGTTCCACCACTGCTCATCTAAGCTGACATGACAATTTAAAGGGACATTAGAATGGGTCTAGGTGCTGGTTATTTAAAACATTAACTTCAGAGGCAACATTAACTTTAGAGGCAGAAAGAGCTTTTAGAGTGATTTAATCAAATTATTCTGTTATTAAAGTAAGACTTTTAAACACACTCAAAGAGACAGAAATTTTACTCTCTCTCCCCACCAAATTTGGCACTTTTGAGTTTAGTATCCATATTTCTACAACCATGTTTTGAGTAAAATCACTGATAGAAGTATCAGGGAAACGTGATGTTTGAGGTAAAACATCTTTCCTGGTATGAAAGTCCAAGCTGGAGTGGTTTCCAGGAAATGCAACCAGGAAGGTCAAAGGGGAGCCAATATTTAAGACGACACCGGTGACTCTGAGTTGAAAAGCGCTGATACTTCCAGCAGCTGATGAACAGGATCAGGGGCCCCGCGAGTGCCCGGAGCAATGCTAGGAAGGCTGAGCCAGTGCCACGCGGGTTGGTGTGCCCTGTTAAGGGGATGGGCTCTGTTCTGAGCAGAGCTGTGCGTGTGTGTTTGCCCAGAACCCCCCGACCCCCCCGAGATAGAGATCCGGGAGGTGAGAGCTCGGAGCATCGCCCTCAGGTGGACCATGGGCTTCGATGGCAACAGCCCCATCACCGGCTACGACATCGAGTGCAAGAACAAGTCAGGTAAGGAACAATCCCAGGAATCCCCGCTGCTGGTCATTCCCCACCGGTGTGCGCTGTAAAAGGTAATTCATACATCGAAACCGCCTGATGGAATTTTTTATCATGGTTTGTTTAATTTTCCACGGGAAGATTTATCTTCATTTGTTGTTGTCCTTTTTGTTTGTTTGTTTTGTGGTAAAGACACTAAATTTAGCAATTGCTGCTTTTCCATTTTACCGCCTCGTGTTATATTTACTGAGGCAAAAATCTTGTGATGTTTTCATCAGTAGATAAAATACTTTCAAGGGTGTTGAATCATCAGTCATCATTTTAGCCCTGGCTTTGTAAATAAAATCAATAATGTACAGGAGAGATTGATAATGTACCTGAAAGATGAGGAGTAAAAATTCTCCACTGAGGCTGAAATCAGGAATTGAAGGTTTGGAGATGTAGATTGGGCAAGGATGACTTCAAGGGATATGCACACCTAAAGGTTGCTGGGCTCTGTTTTCTTTCTGATTACTTTCTTTCCAACCACCCACCTGCTCCAGAAAAGCTTTTGAAAGTCATTCTTGCCTGATTGACTCCTTTCTCACACTAAAACACCTCTTGTAGCTCTCATATACAAGAATAAATATTTAAGAATGATATAACTCAGCACAACACCATTTAGGATGACTGAAGTGCTTCCCTTCTATTGAAGCAGTGACAAGAATGGATTTCAGAGCTCTAAAATGTCTTTGTTACATCTAGTTTGATGTTTTCAAGTGGTAATGCAGAATGCAGGCAAAGATTAAATGTGGGTCACCATGAACTTACATTGAAAAATGATTTCTCTCTAATATGGAATGATAACTCATGAGCAAGATAGAAAAAGAAGCATCATCAGGTTGGATGGAAATATCAAGACAAAATATAGTGATAAAGCTTAAAAAATTATAGACAGGAAAAGACGCGGGCAGCAGAATTGGTGTCAAAGAAAATAATTCTTTTTCTGTATCTGAAGGCAAATCCTGGAGGTCATGTCCTAACAAGAGCAGATTATCTTCTTACTGCAAACACCAGAAATGTCATTTTTTAGAGTCTGAAGCTGAACGTTTGGAGAAACTCAGATCAGGTCTTTGAATTCTTGCACACAAATTTTGTCATTAATTAAATCATTGAGAAGAGGAAAAACCAAGGATGGTTAATGGAGAACTTGCTCCATTTGTAGGGGTAGTTGGGGGAATTTAGAACAAAGAGGAAGAATTAAGAAAACTTCTCTGTTTCCAGGTATTAAAGGGGTGGGACAAAATTTAGATTTTATATTCAAGGAACATCCTGCCAAGACTAAAGTGAATCTGTAAATTCTCACAGTTTTGTGAGAATTTTCCACCTCTGTTGCCTTTCCTGAGCACTCAGGAATGAGTTTTGGTCAGATGCACCAACGAGGCTTCTCAAGCAGGAAAACTTTTCTGTTTCAGAGAAGGTGCAGGTGACCACAAAGAATGCACAGACTCTATTTAGTAGCCTTCACATATCCCATCACAAAATCATAGAAATCATGTTGGAAAAGACATTTAAGATCATCGAGTCCAGAGTTAGCTCAGCAATGCTGCTATCTACCCCATCAGACACAAAAGATACATTATTTACCCCAATGGAATTAGTTACTCCATGGAAGGAGTGTGGCGTTGCCTGCCCTGTAGGGTCCTTTTGCCATCTCAGAGTACAAGGAATAGCAGGAGCTTGGTGTTTCAGGATGTTTTGGTGCTTAGAGACATCACCTGTATGTACAGAAATCTACCTGGCACTCAGACCTAGCTCTCCACGGAGACCAGTCCTGAGCAGCCTCCAGACCTTTTCATCAGAGGTGTGCAAAGAGCTCTGGAGACAGGAACGGGGATGTGAATCCTCCTTTGTGCCTCTCTCCCCATCCTTTATAAATGTTTTATGTCGTTAGGGCAGTCTTAGGGACAAACTTTGAACAGTTCTGCTTAATTGCGCTGTCTTGTGCTCTGGTGTGAGAGGTGTGTCCCCCGGGTCGCCGATACTTTCGCAGAGTTGGGGCTTCCCAAAATCTTCCCCAGGAACCGCGGGGATTCCGGCCGGGCACGGGGCCTGTGCAGTACCAGCAACGGCCACCGGGTGGCAGCACCGGACAGGGCTTGCGAGTGGCGGCCGCTTCTCCACATTCCTCAAAATCCAAAATTCCCCAAACTCCCCCTGGAAGAGCCCAAAGCTTCAGCCTTCCTTTTAGGAACGGGAGGAAAGCTGGTAGTTTTCGTTAAAACATGATTTTTTTTTAATACATCATTCTGTAAGCGCGTGTTTCGTATAACACTGAGAAGTGCCAGAACGTAACATTTTATGAGTGGAATAAAGAATAGGCTTAAAAAGTTTTTCTCTTTTCTTTCTTTCTTTCTTTCTTTCTTTCTTTCTTTCTTTCTTTCTTTCTTTCTTTCTTTCTTTCTTTCTTTCTTTCTTTCTTTCTTTTCTTTATTTTCTTTCTTTCTTTGTTTCTTTCTTTCTTTTTCTTCCTTCCTTCCTTCCTTCCTTCCTTCCTTCCTTCCTTCCTTCCTTCCTTCCTTCCTTCCTTCCTCTTTCTCTCTTTCTTTCTCTTTCTCTTTCTTTTTCTCTTTTTTCTTTTTATTTTCTTTCCTTTTTTTGGTAGCCCATTGCTATTTGTTTTCTATGCTTTTTCAGTCTTTCCTGAACTGAAAATAAAACCCAGAAGAGTCAATAGTCAATCTTAATGCCTTTGTTACTTGCAGCAAGGACACGAGAATATATTTTTAGGGTTTGACACAAAAATAAACAAGATTAACATTTCTTTTTCTTTTGTAGTAACAGATTTTTTTAAAAAAAAAACTGGGGAGAAATAGTTTTCTCTCTGAACTAATCTCTCTGACTTAATTTTAAAAGGATTGCACTTTGTTTATCTTGCCCTTCAAAAAAAGGGGTACAGGTATCAAAAGAGGCTCCTGAAGTCCATGGATATCATAAATAGACAACGGAAATAAATGTGTAGATGTAGAGGAGATTGGGTTTTCATCTTGTTCTTTAAGGTGTCATTGCTTAACCTACAAAGAATCACCAGAATTTTTAAAATATCTTTAATTTTAGTAGCTAGTAAGGACTACAGAGTCCCGCAACTCAGAGGTCAATATTTGAAACAACCAAGTGAAAAGAAAAGCAATTTGATAAGATATAGACTATATTAAAAAAAAAACTTATCATCCTCAATTTAACACAATCTATTTAATTTAAAATGAAATTATTTTTGTGAAATTTAACACAATCTCAATACCAAGCAGGTCTTTTTTGAAATTCCTTTCCTGAAAGTATCCCACAGACGAAGCTGTGACAAACTCAGTTTCCAAAGTAAAAAGACATTTTAGTGCTAACCAAAATCACTCAGATGTCAATTCCTAAATACTCTGTGTTTAAACAAAGCCGCCCAGATAAGCAAACAGGCCCTGCAACCAGCCAAGTGCAGGTGTCACTGTGACAACCTGTGCCTCTCCCAGCAAACCCTTACAAAAGAACTTACACAGTTTCTGCAAATACTTTGTATCTGGGTGGGTTTTCTATTTTTAAACTCATCTTTGTTATCTGCTGAGCTCTCTGCAACCCTGCCCAAAGTGACCCATCTGTAAAACACTCCTGAGAGCCTCCAGGGACATCCCCACAGGATGCTGCAGAGGTTAAAGGGGGAACACTGCCTGCAGTAAGGCAGAAATGAAGGATGCCAACTCACAAAAGGCATCAAGACGCTTTAAACTGATAATTCTATTAATTTTTTTTGCAGCAATTCAATGCTTGGGTGAAAAAGAGGGGCTACTGTGTTTAGCTGATTTTCATCTCTTTTCCTATTATACGTCTGGATAATTTATTATAAACTCAACAGGCAGATGACTTTGGAAATGACCTCCGGGACCATGGAGTCCCAGCTGTGCCCAATGCCCGCCTTGTCCCCAGCCCAGAGCACTGAGTGTCACATCCAGGACTTCCTTGAGCACCTCCAGGGCTGGGGACTCCAAACCTCCCTGGGCAGCTCTTGCCAAGGCCTGGCCACTCTTTCCAGGAAGAAATTGCTCCTGGTGAGCAGTTGGTAGCTGGCAGCAATCTGGTAGCTCCTGCTACCTGAACCACCCCTGGCAGAACTTGAGGCCGT